>SIJG01000026.1:895697-1011714 GCA_023374025.1 Heterodera schachtii
TTAAAGTTAATAAAGAGACATATTTAAATTTACATCAGGAAAAATACAATATCCAAAAACTGTAAATTTAAAAAATATTTACATTTTTTTCATTAAAAATATATTTATTCATCATTTACTAGACTATTTATTTTATTATGTAGTTCAAATGAAATAATAATTTGTGTTTTTTATATGCTTAAAAGATAATTTTGTTCTTTTTTTTGTATGAAAAGTCAATAATAAATTTCACTTATTTTAATTTCAAATATATATATATAGAATAAATGTGTTTTGGCCATAAGAACATAAATATAATAATAATTTTATTTCTTTTTGAGAATAATGTATCAATATTTAAATTGAAATAAACAACAGGTTTATTTCACTTTTTCTCTCTTTAATTTATATTGAAATTGGTTTATTCTATTTTTAAACCGTTCGCAGTTTTTTTAATACAAGAAAAAAAGGTTAAAATTCATCTTTAACAAATATTTATTCTCATAATTGATTGAGAAAAAAAATATATGAAAAATAATCATTATGAAATTTTAGATTTTTATATATGAAAAATATTTGTGTAAAAAATGTTAATCGTCAAGGAATAAAAATTATGATTAATTTTAGATAAAATAATAGAAACTACAATTGAAATAATTAAAAAAGCGATTGCATATTAAATTGTAAAATAAATAAAAAATAATCAAATGAATTAAAAGGTGATCTTAATGAAAGAACTTGTTTATATAAATGACGACAATTGTTTTCAATTTGTACATTAAAAGTTATAGTAATATAAATTTTTAAAAATCAAAATATTACAACTTTTTGAGGCTTTATGTTTTTTTTGAAATTTTGTAGGCTACTAGAAAACACTTAGGCCTATCGAATGATATCAAGATTTTAAAAAATGGTTGCGTTTGAGCAAAGTTATATCAAAAATCTCTTCATTTGATGGTTTTTTGATAAACTTCATTTGTCGTGTGTTCGTACTTATATTTTTATTCCATAAGAATATAAATTACCAATGAAAAAATTATTATTATTTTCGAAATATGATCTTTTTATAATGAGACCATGTACTTTATTTAATGATTTTTGTCTTTAGCATGATTTAAAAATTATTTACAATTTACAGTTTAATTAAGAAATTTATAATTTTTCTTGGTGAAGACACTCATGTATAGTCGATTTATTCGAACGATTATATTATATATTTAGGTTTTTTTAATATATTTTAATTTAATTTTATATTTAAATCCTTTAAAACAAGAGTTATTTTAGCGTTCTTTTTTAAATTCATTTATAAATATTATATTTTATTTTTTGAATAATTGTATAAGTGTTTTTCTTAATTTTTTATATTGATTTATTCAAAACAGATTTAGCAATTGATTAATTGATTCAATTTTAATATTGATATTTTTCTAATTGAATGGTTAAATTGAATAACTTGCTCACTATATCTTTTTTAATAATTTTCAAATCATCAAATACTTTTAATCTATTTTTTGTATAAGTTAATTTATAACTGTTTATTTTGCTTTTATACCAAAATAAATTTTTGTAATTTCAATTTAATTTTTTTTATATATCGCATAAAAAGATAATTTGAAAAAGATAGACAAAAAAGTATAAAATCATAAATATTGACATTAATTTAATTCCTCACACACAATCTGGAGAGATAATATTGTTTAATTAAAAGATAATATTTTTGATTTTTATAAATATATCGATCAGCAACAGACTAATTAAAATTTATAATTTAAATGCACAATTTTTATTTCTCTGATCATAATAATTAATTGTTTTAAAATTTGTGTTTTTTACTTTTAAAAATTTTAGTTTTTTTAAAATTTATGTTGCTTGTTATGATAAGCAATAGTTCATTAACTTTTAAACCAATGTACACTTCTTCTGTGTATTCATGTCCCTATTGGGTTTTATCAAATAAAAATATGCAAATATTTTATTAGATTTTATATTTATTTCTTCAATTGTTATGCAATTTTTAACGATAATAAATATTATGCTATTACATATATTTAAATAATTTAGTGTATTTGACAATATTTTGTTAAATAATATTTAATTATTTTTTACTAATAATATTTATATTTTAATGCTAAAATACAAAAAATACTATTCACTCCAATTATTATATTATTAATGAATATTTTATTTTAATAAAATCTTGTAAAAAATAATTAACTGCTTTTTTGAAACACCTTCTTTGTACGGCAACATGATTTTTTTTTCTAAGTAATTGTTTTACTTTTAATTTTTCAAAAATGATGTATATGTATATTTTTAATTCTAGGTCCAAAATTAGCACCTTTTAACCCCAGCACCTAAAACACCCAATTTTTCTTAAAAATAACTCAAAATCGCGAAAGGAAAGTTAGGAAAAATAACGGACAAAATCAGTTTGGTTTGAATTGGGCTTCGCCTTCGGCTTCGAGTGGCTAAGCAGAACTTCGCCCAGACCTGATCCTGATTTAAATAAAGAAAGTGGTGATAATTACTTAGACAGATAAAAAACCAGAAAATAAATATAATAATTATTAAACTCTTAGTTAATTTTTTAGGTTTTTTAACCCTAAATCCGCTTCTTAAAAATATTAGTAAAAATTATAATTTATTTATATAATATCAAAATAATATGTAAATGATAAACTAAAAAATTTTTCATTTTTTAAAACAATATGAATAAAAAAGCGACAAAAATAAGTTTTGAAAACTGATTAAATAAAAATTAGAAGAATCCAACTTTGACAAAAAAACAACCTTAAATTTTTCTAATTAATTTTTCGTTGTATAAATATAACATTATTTTAATATCGACATTTACAAAAATTTGCCAAATACAACACTCATTCATAAAATTCATTGTGAAAATTTAAGGCAAAATTTTAAAATATTGTTGAAAACAAATAAACATGAGTAAATTATTTTTACAATAAGGATTAAATACAAAATTCATTTCGCTTTAATATTTTTTTTAAGCAATGCTATATTATTAATTTTCTTAAGTGAATAAAGAAAAAAAGTAAAAATCGAATAATGATAATAGAATAATTAATGATCATTATTCATAAAATACAATTATTAAAAATTCAAGCCATAAGGTCACAAAAAGATAATTATTTATTTTGGTAACGATAAACAAGAAAAACTAAATATTTGCTGTACAAAAAATAATGCGATTCTATAATAATTAATAAATAGGGATTTATCAATAAAAAATTTATAAAGATTTTTTTGAATTATTTTTCATAACCAATTTAGCATCTACATTATTAATAATACAAAAAACTGCCGTTAAAATTAAGGTAAGAAATAGTCCGTCAAAACATTTAATAAAAATAAATAAATTATATAATAAAAGAAAAAGAATATAAAAATAGCATAAATATGAAAATCAAAATCAAAAATGAAAAGAATTTTAATTCATTTAATGCTTATTTTGTTCATTGTTATTAAGAGGTAAAATAAGTTAGATGATTAGGTTTTTTAATACATTTTTCCTTTTATCGGGTTTTTATAAAAATTTATAAAATTTATTATAAAAAAAAAATATATATAAATTGGACGGCTAAATGAAAAAAATTTTTTCTTTTTATCTTAATTAATATTTTAATTGATATTTATACCCAAAAATAACTTTAAAAATAATTAATATATTTTGAGGCTTAAAGTTTAATACATTTATGTTCCATAATTTGCTAAGAATGATTTAAAATATTTCGACAAATTTCTAATTGAACCAAACCAAATTACTGGTTTGAACATAGGGCATTGTTTTAAAAACATAGAATAAACAGCGATATTACACCAACTTACTTGGGGACAAATATGTGAGTATTTATTTATCCAGACATTGTTAGTCTTACAATTCATTGGATAACGGATGAGTTTAATAATTATTAAAAATCAAATAATTGTAACTTTCGGATTGGGGAAATAAATTTTCCTGCTAAAAATAAGTAGTTCTATTGCTTTAAAATAAAAAACTTTTGATTTAATTTTAATTCAGTCTTTTATTTATTATGAATATTATTCGATTTATTTAATAATTGTCAGGAAAATATGGTTTAAAATAAAAAAATGTATCTAATATCATTTTATTTTGCAATAGAATATTTGCCACTTCTTAAAAAAAATATTTGTTTTTAAATAATTCTTTTGCTATTTAATTATTCTCATTACATAACATTTCCATTGCTATCTGTTCTTTGGCATGGATTGTGATCATCAATTTTTAAGGAAGTTTTAATCAAATAAATAACCAATTAATATTTATTGCTATTATGTATCGATAATTGACAACAATTATAAAAATTAAATAAAAAAAAATAAAAAATTCAAGATCAACAAAAAATGAGAATTAAAATTTTTTAAACAAATTTCCATTTTTTGGTTATTTTCTAAATATGGGATAGGGCCAGGCCAATACCTTTGAAGAAGGGGTGTCTTGGCGTCGCAAAAAATTAACCGTTGGAAAATTTGAAAAAATTTGGCCATATTTGGCAAGAAAATTCTAAACCAAAAATGTCAATTTTATCGTTTTTTGGTGGGCGAAATTTTTTATTTGCAAAAAACCCAAGAAACTTTTCTCAAAAAATCAGATTTAATTGTCAATTTTTTTTAAACTTTAACATTTGGGAAACTACAGAGCAGGAGATTAAAGTGCAAACGAGTTAAAAGATAATAACAATTAAATTATTTCCATGTACTAAAATTATTAAATAAATAATAATTTTAAATGCTATTTGAAAGAAATTTTTTATATATTTTAAATAATGCAAATATAGCACGTAGTCAAATACTATATTGTAATGTAGTTAAATTAAAAACAAACAAAGGTCGATAAGAAAAAATGGAGATGAGTAAACGTTGAAAAAAAAATTAAATTAAAAAACCATTAAAAGACATTAATTTAATGAGAAAAAATTATAAAAAATTTTCTAAAAGAAAGTTATTTAAATAGAAAGAAAGTTGGATGTACAATGAAAGAAAATACAATAAACTAAAAGTAAAAATTTCAGATTTTTTGACAAAAAACTAACGGTGTTCTTCCGAAATATTTTTATTTATTAAAATGCATGAAATTTGAAAAATTAATTAAACGGAACATTTAAAAACAATAAATAAATAAAACTTAAAATGTTTAGACTAGACTACAGACAACAGCGCTTCAGCAATTAATTGTTCCGAATCATGAAAAATAAATTTCTTAGCTTAACAAATTATATAAATTTGTTCATTAAATCAAAAATCAAAAAAACCATTGAATATAATTTAATTATCTAAAATTTAATTTTATATATTTTTTTCTACAAGATTTTATATTTAAAAATAATTTTTTATTCATGCTAAAGAAGAAAAATATTATAAAATGATTGTAATAATTAAATACTATGAAATTAAAATAGTTGTATAATTGCTAAGAAGTGTAATTTTCTCTAGATAATAGAGTAAAAATAAGCTGAGAAATCTTCTAAAAATAAAAATAAATAATTCCAAACAAATAAAATATTATTAAAATTAATTTTGAGAGAAACCAACGAGAAATAACCTCAAAAGAATATTTCAAATGAGATAGTAAACAGTAAGTAAACAGTATACAAAAACAAAATTAAATTAATCGGAAAATTAAATAATTAAAATATTGATATCGCATCTAAATAATCGCAAATAGAAAATTTAATGACTAACAAAACGGCTCTGTTCCATTAAAAATAAAAATAATTATTACAATAATAAGGCATTAATTAAAAAATAAAAAATGCAACAAAACTAATTAGAAAATTGCTTGCGATTTCATAGACATTTGTTGGAAAGATCAAAATGATAATTGAAAAAATATATTCATCTCTTTTTATAACCCCAGCGAAAAATTTTTAAAAGAAGATATCTTATTCTAATTTTTTTTTAAATATAACTTTATTCTTGTTAACGAAAATTTATAATCTAATTTATTAATTTTAAACATATAACTAACTTTTATAAAGTTTTTCACTAAAAGTCATCCATTGAGAGTTTGTTTTTTCGATGAAGAAAAAACAAAAAACTTTAATAAATTAAGCTTATTTACTTTATTAGAAATTAAATATTTTTAAATTTCTGCTGACTCCGAGCTAAATGTATCATATTAAATTTAGTAAATATTTATAAAAATTAAAAAAAGTAAAATAAAAATGCTTTCAAATGTCATTTATTGAATTTAAACTTACTTTGCTTCTCAAAACTTAGTATCAATATTAATAATGGTTTTTAAATGGTATTATTTTTAAATATAAAAATTACCGAAGAAAAAGAAGTAAAAATCTAAAACAAAAAAAAATTAATAATTTTTTGATTTGTTAAAATTTAAAATTAAATAAAAATAATTTTAAAAAATGTTTTAGAAAATAAGTGACTTATTTTTTTAATATACAAAAAATATTAATAAATTTTGAATTATTTAATCCAATAGAGGAAGATATAAAGTATAAATTTATTTAAATAAAAAAAATTCATTTAAATTAGCAAAAAATGCCCTACTTTTAGAATATATTGTTATCATCAACAAAGAAAAAATTTTAAATGAATCAAATTATTAAAAATTTTATGAAATTTAAATTAGATCAGCCTTAAAATTATTTTATACAAAATAAATATTAAGCTAATATTGTATGAAAAGTATTCAAATAACAAGAAAGTCATGGTGTACAATTATTAGAAGAGATGATGTACCGTACCATTTGATTGGTTGGCTCATTCCACATACATAACTAATAATTATATTTACCTTTAAAAATGTAATTTTTATTATATTATCTTACATTAAAAAATATCTATTTTTATCTATGAAATGGTTCTTTTGTATATTATAAATATGCATTATTGCATTGGGCAGCTTTAAATAATATTTTTTAAATAGTAAAAATTTCAATGTAAATAAAAGTGAAAAAAATTAAAATAATAATCTAAAACGAAAAAATTAAAGTCACAATTTACGATTTTATGTAAATCAGAGAAAAAAAGCAATTTAAAATGATAAATATTATTTGAATAAAATTATCAACAAGCCAAGTTTTAGCTAATTAATTTTTCCCCCATAAATATTTAAGGTTTTTAATAAAATAAAAACTAATAAGAAATGCCTCCACTACCGACCGAAAGCACGAAGCCCAGCCCGCCCACATAGCATGAAAATAAAATTAAATAATAGTTTAAATAAATTATAACAATTTTATAAAAATTTTAAAGTTTTAAATCAACATTATTTAATCTACATTCCAAAGAAAAAGATTAAAATTTAATTATCAACCAAAATAAAAATAAATAAATTTATTTGCCTTAACCCAAAATAATAATATAATATAATAAATTAATGTCAAAATGAACTATAACATTTTAATCTTAGAAAAAAGCAAAATAATATAAAAATAATTACGAATTAACATTTTAATTTAAAAAAATTATTAAATTTTATAGATTCTATCTATTAAATCCGTACTCACAAAGGATAGAGTCAAAACTTACCCTAAATGGTAGATATCGTACAGTACTTGCCAACCGAACAGAAAAAAGGGGCGGCGGAGCGGCAATTCTAATTAAAGGATTGGTTCCTTACCAGGCATTATTCTCTGGGACAAAATTCCAGTGTGAACTCATACATATAAAATTACTTTTGAAAAAACCAATTCATATTATAAATATATATCGTCCTCCTAATTGTACTGTTCAAAATACGAAAAAGCTATTTAAATTTATTTCTGATCTGAGTAATTCTAAAAATATCATATATTGTGGGGATTTTAATATCCCAAATATTTTATGGGATGAAAATAAGATAATTCAAAGAAATGATCCGGTGTCAAATATGCTGATTGAGTTCATAGACCAAAAACAATTGAAGCAACATGTCAAGGAACCAACTAGAGAAAAAGCAATTTTAGATTTAGTAATTACCAGTGAAATCAATTGGAGAAATTAAAAGTTATCACCCCAGTCAATCATACCGATTGGTCAGCACCCATTTTGGTGGTCAAAAAGGCAAATGGAACTGCAAGATTATGTGCAGATTTTTCCACCGGGCTTAATGACTCGCTCCAATTGAACCAGCACCCGCTTCCGCTTCCATCCGACATTTTTTCCACATTAAATGGTGGAAAATACTTCACAAGAATTGATTTGTCGGATGCGTATCTTCAAATTGAATTAGAAGAAAATTCGAAGAAGATGTGCGCAATTGCGACACACCGCGGGCATTACCAATACGAACGTCTTCCTTTCGGCGTCAAATCAGCCCCCGGAATATTTCAGTCGATAATGGACAACATGTTGTCAGATTTGCCATTCGCATTGGCATATTTGGATGATGTAATCATTGTCAGCCCAACATTGGAAAAACACAACGAGCATTTGGATCAAATTTTCTCCAAAATTCAGGAATGGGGATTCAAAATCCGAATTGAAAAATGTTCATTTTTCCAACCCAAAATTAAATATTTGGGAGTGATTATCTATCAAAACGGACGACGGCCTGATCCTGGCAAAATTTCTGCAATTGCGGAAATGCGAATTCCTTAAAATATCAGCGAATTACGTTTCTATTTAGGGATGGTCAATTATTATCAAGAATTCGTAAGAAATTTTCGCTCAATCAGACAGCCGATCGACGAGCTGCTGAAGAAGGATTCAAAATGGGACTGGTCGCCGAAATGTCAAAATGCATTCTCCTAAATCATCGCAATGCTCCAATCTGATCTGGCATTGCCGCATTTTGACCCATCATTGCCAATCATCGTCGCAGCTGATGCGTCACAATATGGCATTGGTGGAGTGATTTCACACAAATTCAGTGATGGGACAATCAAGGCCGTTTCTCATTTTTCCCGATCACTTACGCCAGCAGAGCAAAATTATGGGCAAATTGAAAAAGAAGCCCTTGCTCTTGTGGAAGCAGTAAAACGTTTTCACAAAATGATTTTTGGGAGAAAATTTACTCTTCTGACGGATCATCAGCCATTAAAGAAAATTTTTGGCAACAAAGATGGCGTCCCGAAGTACTCCCACAATCGCCTTGTCCGATGGTCTTTAATTTTAACGGCCTATGATTTCGACATTCAGTACATTAAAACCGAAAAATTCGGTCAGGCGGATGCACTTTCTCGCCTAATTTCGTCACAAAAATCACTAAAATCTGACGATGAAGTCATCATCGCGTCCGTTGAGCTTGAAGCCACATTGGACAATGATCTGACTAATGTCATCAATCAGTTACCGATCACTTTCAAAAGCTTGATCGAAGAAACGAAAAAGAACTCGGCACTTCAACAAATTGTGAAATTTGTTAATGAAAAATGGCCGAACCAAAAAATTTCGAGCCAATGGAAGGCTTGAATTCTGAAATATTCACACAGTTTAGCGCCGGCACGATCAAATTTCAATTGTCAAGGATTGTCTGATGCTTGGAGACAGGGCAATCGTTCCAAAATCACTTCAAAAAGCAATCCTTAAAATGCTGCACAACGGCCATCCTGGCATTAAACGAATGAAATCGTTGGCCCGGGCGTACGTATATTGGCCTTTAATGGACGCTGAAATTGAGTCTTTCGTCCAAAAATGTTCTGCATGCGCGGCAGTTTCCGAAAATCCAATTAAGATGACGCTGGAATCATGGCCGAAACCAGACGGTCCTTGGAAACGGATACACATGGCTTTGCCGGTCCGTTTTACGGAAAAATGTATTTTATCATCGTCGACTCTTATTCCAAATTTCCGGAAATTTTTGAAATGAGTTCAACAATGCCAATGCAACAATTTCGAAATTGCGATCATTAATTGCGCATTATGGCATTCCGGAAACCATCGTTTCAGACAATGGCACCCAATTTCAAAGCCATTATTTTAAAAATTTCGTCAAAATTCATGGAATCGATCATATTTTCACCGCACCATATACGCCACAATCAAATGGCCAAGCGGAAAGAATGGTCGACACATTCAAGAGGGCCTTTTCAAAAATAAAGCGGGAGGAAGCTGTCAGCAGTGAAGTGCTTGACACTTTCTTGCTTACATATCGGACTACATCATCCGACAACCTTGGAGGAAAATGCCCTGCTGAATAATTCTTTGCCGTAAACCAAGAATTGGCCTTGATCTCCTCCGCCCGCCTACAAATTCTGTAGAAAGGGATACCAAAATGGAGGCCCAGTTTAACAGAAAACATGGCGCCAAATTTCGTGCATTTAATATTGGTGATTTGGTATTTTCCCGACAGCACAATTCTGCTGCCTGGCGCCCCGGCCGAATCATCAACAAAGCGGAGTGATTTATACCGTTGAATTATTTGACAATTCCCGGATGAAGACGCCGAAGATCCTCTCAACATCATCAACGGAACTTTTGGCCTACCAATTTTTCCCATCGATCAAAATACTGATCAAAATATTACGGTAAGCAATTCACCGAAACGTCGTTATCCTTGTCGTAATCGGAGGCCGGTTGATCGACTTCAAGTGAACCCTCGGAACAAAACATACGAATGATCAATTTTACCGATCTGATCATTACTTCTTAAAAGGGGAGGTGTTGGAAAAGGCATTCAAAATGATGTTTATTTATTATTTCTCTTTTCCATGTTCTTTGCACCATTGATTTTGCCCATTCTGCTCATTAAGTCTCTTCCCCTCTTTTCCCCAATTCATTCTCTTTTTGGCTCTCCTCTGCACTCGCCCAAATATTGTTCTCCGCTAAATTTATTGACTCCAAATATTCTCCAAATTCTGCATTTTATTTTATTGTTGTTTTAATAAATATTTTGTGTCCGACTTCAAATTGTTTGTGACCCTAAAGGCACAACAATTACAATTAACAAAACATTATAATAACAATAAAGCCCGACTAAAAAATAGTATTGAGTTAGCATAATTTATAAAATTAAAAAAAATAATGCAAATTATCTCAAACAAAATTATTTATTTTGTTTTAAATAAAATAAAAAATGTTAAGAAAATCATCCGAATAAAAAGAAGGAAATAACGCAAAAACGCACATAAAATTTATAAATATTCTTAATTTAAGAATACATCCTTTGACGACTGTAATGGCAGAACAGATGAGAGTTTAAAAAAGTAAAATAAATTATAATTCGGAAGGAATTCAACATATTTATAAATAAAATAAAATAATTGAAATGAAGCCAAAAAATTTATCCAAGAAACTCATAAATGAATGGCTTAAATTGAATAGCCAAAAAAGATTATTTTAAATTTCTACATTTTGATAATTTTTCAAGTTAATTTTTATCAAAAATTATTTTTACATTTCAGTTTAATTAATGATTTTTTAATGATTGTTTTTTAAATATGCTATGCAACAAAATCAAATATTTTTTCATTAAAATTTATAAGAATTAAAATTATTATTTTTTTGGTCCATTATATTTGAAAATAAATTTTAAAAAATAAATTATTATTATTTTATATTAAGTTTCTTTATTGTATGTTTAATTTAATAATAACTTTTTCTTCTTTATGTTCTTTTTGTTTTTGCTCCAGAATTTGAGCTTTTACAATTTGTTTATTCAAATATTTTGGTATAAAATATTTAAAAGGCTAAATTTTTATAAATTTTTTGAATATTGTTTTATTTTTATTATTTAGAACGGTTTCTTTCTTAATTTTTTTCTACTATTTTTAGGCTTTTAATCATGTTCAAATTCCAACTTTTTTTTTCTTGACACTTGACTCATTTGTCGTCCTTTTTTGAGCATAGCAAAACATTTAAGAAACTCAATGGTTCTTTTGAAATTAAATTTAAATAAAAAATTCTTAGGTTATTGTTTTCCTACTTCATGGAAGAAATTTATGAAACGACCCATCACGATTTATTTATAAAAATATAAAATAACATATCATTAATTTTCTAAAATTTAATTTAATCAACGTTTTAGTTACAATTTCAGATGAGATGATTCAATTTATTTTATTATTTTCTTATAATATTTGATATGTTTTTGCTGTATCTTTGTATAAATACATATTTTAGATTTACTTAAATTTTTTATTAACAATTTAATTGTTACAACATTTACTGTATTAGTAAATATTTTAAAATAACCTAAAAATAAATCAATAACATCAACAGTCATATGTTTTACTAATTATATAAAAATAATTTTAACCTAACTATTTTTATTATTCTTTTTAATAAATGTTTATTTAATGTAAAAATTATTATTAGGCATTTATTCAATATTCTCATGTCCATGTGTTCTGGATTCATCATTATTCTTAGTGCATGACTAAAATCAAAATATTTTTTCATTTAACATAGGTTTTCAAAAATAAAAGATTTAAAATAACTTTTTTAAATTATTCTTGAAGATTTGAAAAATTTTAATTTTTTTTCGGCGACATTATCTTTTCGACTGTGACACAGTATATAAGCACAAATTTTGATTAAAAGTCTGATTTTATGATATAAGATTTTACATTTGGTATGTTCAAACAGAAAAATAAGAATATTTTAATTTAATAATTTTTTATTTTCTGTATTAATTTTTCTCATGCTTTGACGTAGTTTTTTAATTCAAATAAAGGATTTTAGAATAATGTAATAATAACTTCTGTTATTCGTTTTGCATTAGGACATATTTTTAATATAAAATTTTAAATATGTTTTCTATTTGTTTGAGTATTTTTCTCCAGAATATTGAATATATTACAAGCATTTTCATAATCCTTTCAGGCATAACTATTTATTGTTTTTATTTATTAGCGAGGATGATTTAATTTAATTGTGAATTAACTTATATAAAAGTCTAGGTAAATATTTTGAGTTTGGAATTTGTAAACATTTTCATTTTATAGTTTTAAAAGATTTCTTTTTTGTATGGAAGTTAACAAATATTAAATTTTATCTATCTATTCAAAATTCCCTTTTTAACGCATTTCAAAAACTCGAATTGATACTATTTTTTTTAAATTGACAATTTTCACGCTTCATCACCATTTTCTCGGTGCTAGTGCATTTCGTAAAAACCGCCACCCATGCGCGTTTTGTAAAACAGCAAAATTTAAAAAACCGCCAAAAATTTTTAATTAAGTGTAAAAAAGTTATTGTCATAAAATTACAAAACTTCTTAAGTCATAATTAAAAGTAATTGAGAATTCTTAGGGCTATCGAATGTAAAAATTAGTTTTGGCTTATTTGCATTTTAAATACTTTAAAATTTTAAATGTTTAAATTTTTGTAAAATTATATTCTGATAGAGAACAATTAAAGCTACTGAATGATATTATGAAATATTAATTTTGGTTGAACTTGAGCCAACTTATAAATTTTTATGTGTTTCATATTTTTTGTTTACAAAACCATTGGCGGATTTACGAAACGCGCATTGGTGGCGGTTTAAACGAAATCCACCAAAACGAATTTAATCTTGTTAGCTCTCCAAAATTTACTTGAAATGTCAATATATATCTACATTTAGGACATTATTAATATGTTATCATATTTATATTTATTAAGAAACAATTTTTCCAATAAATTCAAATAATCATAATTTTCTTTAGATTAGATTATTCAGACTATAATTTTTTTAATTTAATATTATTTACTTAGTTTTTATTTATTCATTTCGGTTTATAATTTATTCATTTCGTTTTGGTTTTATTTTTATTAAGAATAATTCTCGATTCTCGGATGTTTTTCTTGCCGGTTCATTATAGCCTTTGGTTTTTATTTATTATAATTTATTGATGCTTCTTTTATGTTTTTATTTATTATCATATTTTATGTCTTACTCATCTCCATATTTTGATTAGAACCATGATTTTTCATCATAAATTTTACAATTTGAATTTATATTTGTTGATAAAGGCTATGCTTTAATGTTTGCTTTTTAAAAATCTAGTAATTTTTTAATTTATCATTCTACTAAAATTAAAAAACTAATATTATAATAATTTCATCTTTCTATTTTCAATTTATTTTTGCGCTAGTATAAAATATTTAATAGAAAATAAAACTAATTTTATAATTTCTATTTAAATTTTACTCAAAAAAATTCTTTTTCCGATAAGTTTTTCGAAAAAAACACGCCCCTCTAAAAGATGTGATAAACAATATTATAAAATCTCAAATTAAAAATTATTATGTGTTCCTCCAAATTTCAACTAAATGATACTATTATTTTAAATCAATTAAATTGAAATTGAGCCAAACTTTTTTATAATTGCTTCTATGTTTTTTTTTAAATTAAAAAAAATTCATTGAGTTTCATAAAGGATATACCAGAAAATGAGAATTTAAGATTTTTGAAATTTTATAAGCATTTATTTTTTATAATATTTAAAAAAATTGAAATTAATATTCTGATAAAGAATGTCCATTAGCTAGATATTTGCCAAATTATGAATTTATGTGTCATTTTTTTGTTTTTATACTCCTTGGCGGATCTACGAATAAATTGAAATTACTATTTAAGTTAAATAATAAAGATTAAACAAAATAAAATGATATGTGCATTAATAATTGAATTCTGGTGCTGTTAACGAGAACTGTGAACGACACGGGAATTATAATTGTTAAAACCCAAAAAATATTATTAATAATTCTATGTCAAAAAACAAATTTAAATCAAAAAACTATTTGATACAAAGAATGGGATAAACCCAAAAGAAGTTTGAAGTACGTGTCGCGAAAAATAAAAGGTCGTTCACTAAACGCAAGAGTACCCAAAAATATTTTACATAAAACATTAAACAAGCAGATATTGTACAGTTAAAATTTTTAAATAACCTTGTTTTCTCCTTATGAAAATAAAATTTTTAAATATATTTATTCATGTTTTGTTGTGGATGTAGGATGATATTTTGTCGTAATGTCAATTGTTGAATTGATATAAAAATATTTTTCTCAGATTCAATATTTAAAATTTATGATAGTTTTGATAAGAATAGTTTATTATCGTTTAATGATAAAGCAATTCTCGGCTATCTATCTTTTGTTTTTTTTGATTGATATAAGCCCTTTGCTTTCATTTATTATTTTTATTGATGATTCTTTTGTTGGTATTTTAATAAGAATGTTGTTTTTTAATTCAATTCATCATTTTAATTAATTATAAAAAATATTAATTAATTTATATTAGAAAATTTGAATTTTATTTAACAAAAGGAAACATTTTATTTTGATTGGAAGGCTTGCTAAGTTAATAAATATTAAATTTTATCTATACAAAATTCTTTTTTTAACTCATTTTAAAAACTCGAATTGTTACTATTTTTTTAAATTGACAATTTTACTGGCGACAATTTTAAAAACCGCTGGAACCTCATTAATTATTTTTTGTCTGTTAATTTTCTTTCTGTTGACTCATACATTTCTTAACCTTTTATTATTATTATAAATGTATTTTTTGTAAGATATTAATTAGAAATTTATTTTAATTTTTATATTTTTATTTAATCTGCGTGTTATCACGCGTCATCACCATTTTCTCGTTGCTAGTGCATTTCGTAAAAACCGCCACCCATGCGCGTTTCGTAAAACAGCAAAATTTAAAAAAACCACAAAAAAATTTTAGTTAAGGATAAAAAAGTTATTGTCATAAAATTACAAAAAATCTTAAGTCATAATTAAAGGTAATAAAGAATTCTTAGGGCTATCGAATGTAAAAATTAGTTTTGGCTTATTTGCATTTTAAATACTTTAAAATTTTAAATGTTTAAATTTTTGTAAAATTATATTCTGATAGAGAACAATTAAAGCTACTGAATGATATTATGAAATATTAATTTTGGTTGAACTTGAGCCAACTTATGAATTTTTATGTTTTTCATATTTTTTGTTTACAAAACCATTGGCGGATTTACGAAACGCGCATTGGTGGCGTTTTAAACGAAATCAACCAGAACGCATTTAATCTTGTTAACTCTATATCTACATTTAGGTCATTATTCATATGTTATCATATTTATATTTAGTAAAAAACAATTTTTCCAATAAATTCAAATAATCATAATTTTCTCCAGATTAGATTATCCCGACATAATTTTTTTTTTTTAATTTTCAGCTGAAAAAATTAATTGTAATAAAAACCCATACAATAATTGCTTACATTTTAAACCAAAGCACTAATAATGAAGAAAAATTTTATGAAGTGCTTTCGAATGATACCAATAATGTTGGATTTGGTTGATAAAGAAAAAAGTTATAGTCCAAAAACCTGCTGGCGCCCAAACGTGCTGGCGCCCAACTGACGTAGACCGTAAAAAAACAAAGATGTAATTGGATTTGAAGCAACTTAAAAATTTAAATAAATAAAAAACAATTTATGCCTTTGTATAAAATATCCATTTTAATCAATTTATTATTAATAAATAAAAAAATACCATCTAAATATTAAATACAAAAACAAAAATTCTATATTTAATAATCAAAAAATTAGTCGTCAAGATTTAATTAAAATTTATTTTTAATTCAAAATTCTCAAAACAAGGCGGAACAATTTAAGCACAAAAATTGAATTCTCTTTTAATTTAAAAAAAGATATATGAACTTTCTTCTAAAATAAAAAATCGAAAAAAATACATTATTACAAACACAGACATGAAGGTAATTTTAATTAATGTTAAACACCCATAAAGAGAATTCATTACCAAATCATTAGATTTAAATGAAAGTACTTAATATTAAATTGTAATACTTAATAATCAAAATATTTGATAAAATTATTTATCTCCTAAATATAACCGAAACAAAAATGCTTTAAAGAGAGAGTAGCAGAAAGTAATTTTAAATTAATTAACAGCATAAAAATGGAAGAAAATTATTAACTCTCCTTTTTACAATGCTGAAATGAATAAAATAAGCAATAAATGTAACTAAATTTAACCATTAAGCAAAAAGTCTAAAATTTTAGGCTAAGGCTAATTTTAGGTGTCAAGAGGAAAAATACGTTTAAACTTTTTGATAAAAATTTAAAATATTTAAAAAATGAATTAATGAACTCGTCAGTTAGTCTGTTTTTGCAACACAATTTTAAACCAAATTTATGGAAAGCTGAATAGAGAAGATTTCTTCCGTATTCATTCTCAAAAATTTAAACAAATGAAATGGTCTAGGTCGATCCAAAAAAAAACTCAGTGATTTATTGGTCATTTTCCGGAAGCCGATCGCACCATATTCGGGGCACCAAAAGTGCCTGATCCGGAATCCGGACCGGCCCGGTTAAGAATAATTTTTGTTCACTTTTTCAAGGGCTATCTCCTAGACAGGGTCCCGTTCTTGATCAATTCATTTGGAGCCCGTCATGGGTCGGGACCTCTGCCGGAAGTCCCTCAGCCTCGCCCCCGACCCTGGCGATGTCCAACCAAAGCTAAGCGTGCCGGTACCAGCGGCTTTTTTGTACAGCTCGATGAGCTCTACAAAACGGTATCAATGGCGTCCGGCTGCGTCTACTACAAATGGAGAAAATTGGCGAGAAATGATGCGAAAAATTGAAAAATTAAAAAAAATTTGAAAATGACTTGTGTCCCGACGTACATTAAGTTTAATATACAAGAAAAAATAGTTTAGAATGAAACATTTAAATTTATAAATATTTATATTTTTCATATAAATAACTACAAAATAAATTTACAAAAAAAGAAGAAAAGAAAGATAATCTAAAGAATTTACGTATTATAATATTGTGCTGAATATCTTTAGTGAATGAAGCATAAATAACAAATTGAATATTATAAAAAATAAATTCTAAACAAAACATTAGTTAAAACTTCACTCTTTGGTTAAATTTCATGCACTCCATTTATATCTAAAGGTTTTTTGCTTAAAAATGTCAATCAAAAAATTGTATCCAATGCACTTAAGTATAGTGCTATTTTAATAATAAAAATGCTTTTTATATGGAATAAATATGCTAAAATTGGCTTAGTTGAAAAACGGTAAGCATAAATAAATAAACACCAAAACCAAAAAAATTCTATTCAAAAATTATTATTGTAATTCAAAGAATTTAATTATTTTTAATAAAAATCAATTAAAATTAAGCTAATACAGTAAAAAAAAAAGGTGAATCTTAATAATAAAAGAACAAAAATTTAATTTAAAGCAACTCCTTACCCGAGGAATTTAACAAATTGTTTTTAAATAATTATTTTATAAATTAAATAATAATAATTTTTATAATTAAAAAGTGAATAATTACTTATCATTCAAATTTCAAAGAAACTGAAGCTGGCGAAACAAAAACATTTTAATATTTTCTATGTGAAAATTTGTTAATAGTATAATTTAATAATAATTTAATTTTGAACAATGAAAATTAAACTTTTAATAATGCAAATATAATATAAACAAAACAATTTTAAAACAGATTTTTAGAATTTTTTACGGTACATTTTTCAAAAAATTATTGGTGGACAAGGGGAAGGGGGAAGACCGGCGGAACCGATAGGCGCCACCGGGAAAACGCAGCATCACCTAAAAGAATTAAATTTCTTTACAGAAAAATCTCTTTTTCTGAAAATTCTTAGGTTTTGATAAATACTAAAAATTTCAGAAGAAATGACAAATGGAAAATGGTGGGTGTGGAGAAATAAATTTCCCTTTTCATACGATAACTTAAATAGAAAAAATATGTATTTCCATATACTTTTCGCTTTAGTTAAAATCATTCAAATTTAATAATTTTCATTACGCTAATTGCTATTAAATTATGAACAAAAATTAAAAATATTTAAATAAAACTAAAATTAATGGTGAAAATTAAATTTGAAATTTAAATAATAAATCCTAAGAAAAATATAAACAATAAAATAAAATATTAAAAAAATTTTTCTACTAAATAAATTTAAAAAATAATAATAATGTGAATTAAAAATATTTTAATTAATATTTTTTCAATATTTTTTTCCTTGTTAAACTTAATAAATAAAAATCTATTTAATCAATTAAATATAACAAAAATGATATCCTAGTACTTTTTAAGAAATGAAATGATTAATTTATGGTAAATTAATTTTTAAAAAATACGCAGAAAAATAATTCATACAATTATGACAAATTAAAAATAGAATAATATTTATTTATGTTATTACCTAGATTATTTTCACTTATTATTAAAAAAACAAATATTGTTAATAATTGGAAAAATATTCTCTTGAATATAAAAATTAATAACAATTATTAAAAAAACACATTTTCAATTAAAACTGACCTATAGAAAGTTATTTTAAATATGACACTTAAAAATTTTTAAAATGAAAAAAAAAGGTTTATGAAATATTTTAAAAAAATAATATCGTAAAAACAGTTTTCAAATGTGAAAAAATTTTATTTTAAATTAAAATTTGAACAATTATTAAAAAAATTATATAAATGTGATTTTAAATTAAATAAGAGATAGAAAGATAATTTTTATTAATTAAATATTCTAAATAAATTTATATACAAAATAACTTTTTAATATATTATAAATTGTTTGCCTCATAAAAACTTAAACTAGCGTTTATTTTTTAATATGCTTAAAAAACACAATGAAAAAATATCTAATCAAAAATTTTTAATATTTATCATTTAAATTTAAAGATAGAATAACTAATAAATGCAAATTTAACAGATCCACTCCCATTGGACGTAAAGGTGAACAATGAACAAGAGAATTACTTAAAATAGTAAAATTATTGATTTAAATTTTTAAAATTTTTATAGTAATCAAAAAAATATTTAATATGTTTTAAATGTAATAATTATAATTTCATATAAAACAACAAAAATTATTTAATAAAAGATCATATTTATCATGTTTGATGAAGTGAAAAATACAAGACAATAAAAAAACATAGTAAAATATCCTTTTTAAGAATGCGGAAATTGGAATTATTTAAGTAAAAGTGAAAAATTTGTTATAATTAAATTATTAATATAATAATTCAAAAATAAAAAATAAATCATTGCAAAATATGACGATTTTCTGGTCATCCATCCCCCACACAAAAATTTATGGGGTGTAAAATCGTAAATTTTCTTCAAACAACAAAATTAAGCCAAATCAGTATATAAATAATTTTATAATCAAATTCTTACAAAGAAATAAATAAATACATTTTAGATATTAAAAACTTTTTCCTTCTGCTTATAGGTTTATTTTTTTAAAGTTTAAACCGATTCTTAAAGGTGTATTTTTTTGATAATTTTTTAGATAAAAAACCTATTCCTAGTAATAATGACTTTGCTGTCGAAAAACTCTTAAAATTATATGAATAAATAACTTTCTCTTAAAAATGTTTCAAAAGTTATCTCAATGTTTATTTTGTATTGAATTTCCTGACTAATCTACTATATATATTTTAAACAAAATTCATTCATAATATATTCAAAAAAAATCTGGAGTTAATTTATATGAAATGCTGAAAAAATGGCTTGCTGCAGATTTAAAATTATTTATTAAAACAAACAGTCATTAATTAAGTCTTTTTTAAAATAATTCATGGAATTTTATTGGCAAAAGTTGTTAACAAAGGACATAATATATGAATTAAAGAAATCGAGAACGAAAAATGAAATAATTTACCAACTGTCAATAATTTAAGAAATAATTTAGCAATAAATAATTATTTTAAAAACATTTGTAAAAAGCATTTCAAATTTGTGTCATTCACTTCTATAACCTACATAAAACACTCAAACAAAACAAAACAAAAAAGATTTAATATTTAAAATAGTTCAATTTATATTTTTTGATTTTAATTTTTTTTATTAAATGATAGTTAATAAAAATATGCCTTCTTAAATTCATAATATAAAATCATAATAAATAGAGCATTTAATTAATTAATTTGTTCAAATTTTAAATATTATTTAAACAAAAAATTTAGTTAGTAAGTCAAGACAAGAAAATATTTGACTATTTTAAAATAATAAAATTAAAATAAAAAAGAAAATAACAAATACAAGAAATTTTAAAATATTAACCTTATGCCATAAAATTTAAAAATTATGGCATTGAAAATAATTTTAGTGTTTTTGACCAATTTATTTTTATTTTATTTTTTATATGAATATATTATTATTGTAATTAATTTTGTAGTAAATATTTGAAATATTAATAGTTATTATAAATTATCTGCTTAAAACAGAAAATAATTGTTGCAAAAAGTGTTGACACAATTTGGGCAGTGGATATATTAATTTTATTTTTCAAAAAATTAATAACTTAATAAAACGACATAACAATATTTGTTAATTCTTTACAAATTTTTTAAACAAAATTTACTAAAGAAAATGTAAATACATCAAGGGCTGAACAATGACAAAATAATTCCCAATGGAACAACAAATTTATTTTAAATGGTTTAATTAAAATACATATATAACTAATTTTATTAATTGTTAAAAATAAAAATACAAAAAATGCTAAAAAGCCAAATAATAAGTGCCTGCGATTCAATACATTTTGCTTTTTGAAAAAAGACTAGGTTCAAATTTAAGTTCTCAAAATGCCATTTCCCCTCAATTTCGAAAAATTGCAGAAATTTTTTAAATTAAATTTTTAACGATATACAAGAAAATTTTAAATGAAAACTATAAATTTAAAAGCAATTTGAACAAATTTTCAATAAGTATTTACTTAAATTTCCATTAAACCAAGCAATTTTGAAATTTTTTAAACTTCTTGAATTTTTGAATGAATTGTACTTTAAAACTCTTCTAATTTCAAAAAAAAAATTTTTTTTTTACTTATTCTTTTATATAAGATGAAAGAAATAATAAAAATGTTTACTAAATTAATACAAATTTTGTTCAAAAAAATGTCCAAATTTTGCAATTTTGAGCCAATTTTTTATGAAAAATTGTAAGTTATTAGGGGGCCGACGGTGCCGATAGGCGCAACAAAAAAGAAAAACCGCATGAAAACAATGCGATTTAAAAGAAAAATAAGTAAAATTATTTACGTTAATTTTGCAGTTAATAAATACATTAAGAAAAATATTATTAAATAAATCCATACACACTAAAAAATAAACGCTTAATTATTAATTTTTTAAATTCGAGCAGAAGCGCAAAACAAAAATTAAAGCGTTCATGTCGAGAAAAAAAAAGATAAATACATAATTTTCATTTAATAATTTTAATTTATTAATCCTTTAAAAATTACAAATTAAATCAGTATGGGAACAAATTAATATTAAATTGGAAAAAATATTTGTATACAAAAATTAATAATATAAAAGCAAATTATAAAAAGTTATAAAAATAATTGAGTTCCTTACAAAAGTATAATTTAAGAAAAGTGAATTTAAAAGAAAAGTAAAAAATGAAATAATAAAAACCCATTTACATTTATTATTTCTAATAACAGACCAAGGAACGAACTGATTTAAAAAAAAGAACAAAAATTAGATCAGAAAATATTCTTTTCTAAAAAAAATACTAATACTACTATGGATTATAAATTTAAAAAAAAGAAAATTAAAGATTCATTAGTTTTTCACAATCATAAATCATAAAACAGTTAATAATTTAATTCATGCTTGAAAATTTGCAAATCCGCAATTTTTTTAAATGGCGTAATATTTTTCTCCATTTTGTGGTATTTATGTAACTGAAGAATAATTAAAAATAATTTTATTTTGAATAATAAAAAAAAGTTGAATCAAATATTTCAAAACGCGCACGAAGATTTGCTGAATATATAATTAAAAATTTCAAAAAATTGAAATGAGTTATTTTAAATTTTTTAAAATTATATATTATAAAAATTTATAAGAATTGTTATTTAAATTAAACGACAGACAATTTATTAATACATTATGAAACAAAACAGATAAATAAACACCGACAGTTTTTTTATAATTTAATAACTTACTATAAACTTAATTATCAAGATATATTAAAAGATATAAACTTTTAATTTGTTTAATATTTAATTTAATTTAAGTGTTTTAAATTAATTTAAAAAGTTTTTTGTCTTTCCTCTAATTTTATTTTATACTTGCCAATTCCTTTTAAAAACTCTTCTACATGCAACCATTGGCATTTTATCAGCATTGTTAGGTGACTTTTTATTGTATTGAAATGAATAATTATTATTTTATTTCAAAAATTATTCAAAACAAAAAAACGACATGATAATGAACTCAAAAGAAAATAAAAGAAATAAAAAATAAACTTAATATTCATTATATAGAATTAAGGTAAAAATTTAATTATTTAAATATAACATATTTTAATGACGAATAATCTAAAAAAATTAAATAAATGAAAATCACTTGAAGAATAATTTAGATTATCGATTATACCTTTTCTCTTTCCTGTTAAAAATCGAGATTCCTGCTAATTACTTTTAATATTAAACTTTAAAATAATTAATTTTTAATATAAAAATTAAATTTTTAAAAATTCATCTCAGAAATTTTTTTTTCTCAGAAAAACGGAAAATTGAAAGCTCATAAAATATTAAAACAATTTATTGATGTCATAACCGTTTCAAAATAAAAACAAAAATCACATGAATGGAAAAATATTAAAATGAACTTTATCATCAATTGTAAAAAATGTCGATAACAAAAAAAGAAAATAATTTATAATTATTTTAATTTCAAATAAAGAGAGAAATGATAAATTGTTAAGTTAATAAATTGAAAAAGACCACTTAAAATTTAATGGCATTCAAATTAAAAAAGAAAAAATTAAATAAATAATAAGAAATATTATCACCTGCATTAAAAAAATACTAACAATCTTTCGACAGTGGACATTTCGACACATGACATTTCGACAGAAGGACTTTGACAGCAAAGGACATTTCGACAGAAATATTTAAAATTTGATGAGGCGATTTTTCGACAGTAAAGAGTAATTAAGTTTCAAATTTAGGGGTGTAAAAGCGTAAAATTTTATCGAAAAAGCAACATAATTAAGCCAAATCAGTATTTGAGACAAATAATTTTTAAAATCAAAAATTTTTTCCAAGCAAATAAAAATAATTTTTAATTTTGAGAAAATTACCGTTTCTTCAAGCAATATAATTTGTTTTAATAAAAATTTTTTATTTTTATGTTTACTGCCGAAAAGTCCATTATTTTTTGTTTTACTGTCGAAAATTCCTTTGCTGTCGAAGTGTTCACTGTCCAAAAGTCCAGGAACCATAAAACCAATAAAACTGTTTATTATCCATCTTTATAACATATGGGATAGAAATTAAAAATTAGAAATAATTAAATGCAATCAATAATATTCTAACAAGGAAAATATAATTTTTCATGTTGATATGTTAAATTCTTTTATTTATATTTCATAATAATAATTTTTAGTTCAGTTCCATAAATTGTTGAAAGCTTATTTATTAGTAATAATATGTATCTTTATATATTTATTTTAAATATAACTTAATTTCAATTTTACCTAAATTAATAAAATAAGGTTTTCTATAA
The DNA here is from genome assembly GCA_023374025.1 of Heterodera schachtii. Classification (NCBI taxonomy): domain Eukaryota; kingdom Metazoa; phylum Nematoda; class Chromadorea; order Rhabditida; family Heteroderidae; genus Heterodera; species Heterodera schachtii. Next base: position 920,120 of record SIJG01000026.1, read on the forward strand.
AGGTATCTTTTTAATGCAGAAGAACTAAATTTTGTAGGTTATATATAATTCAATTTATTAAAATAATTTGTTAAATTAGATTGAGTAAATATTGTTCTTTTTCTCTATTCATGCAATTCATATGTTTTTATTAATCTTTTCAGTACTTTTAATGAGAATTTCACAAACTATCAATGTTTGTTGCTTATAAATTTTCCAATTTTGTAATACCTTTTGTTGTATTTTTTTATATTTATTCTTCCTTTTTTATTTCATTTGAAGTCCTATGTCTGTTCTCAATTTTCATCACAATAATTTTTTAGTTACAACTTTTTGTAAAAAAATTTTTAGATTAATGTTAAATTAATAATTAAATTTAAATATTTATTTCATTGATACTTTTTTAGGTTTGCCTAGCATCGTTGCCACGATTTTTTGTCTTAGTAATCCTGAGAATTTTTCCATTCGAATTTAAAATAATAAACACAGATTTATGTAATTTTATTTTTAGTTAGAATAGAAAAACAATTTTGCGAATACCACTACTTGATTTTCTTATGTGGCCTTTCCGGCGAGGTTTTTCTATAATTCTTTTTATTGAAATATAATTTTTAAATGTTAATAATTTTTTTTTAATTTTGTAAATTATTTTTAGTTTCATTTATTTTTTGCTTGAAATAATTTATCATATTAAGATTTAATTATTTCATTTTTACTTGAAACAATTAATTTTTTCATTTATTTATTTAGCTATTTTTATCTCATGTTTTCGTAAATGTTTCTCCAACCAGTTCTTGCTTGAACATTTAATTTCTGTGAAATTAATATTTTTATAATATAAATTTAAATTAAATTTTTTCTTTATTTTTTTTTTATAAACGATTCCCGTTTTGTTAAACTTTTAATTTTTATTTTCTGGTTAATTTTTTTAATTCAAAGAATAATTAAGATTTTATCTGTTCTCAATTTCCATCGCAATTTTGTTTATAAAAATGTTTTGCATAATCAATTCATTTATTTATTCATAACCAGGGCTCCCAGATTAAAATTTTCAAAAGCCTCATTTGGCATGCAAAAAAGCCTCATTTTGGGTCAAAAAGCCTCATTTTACAAAATTTATTTAAAATACGTTTAAATGCAAATATTATATGTACTTTCAATTTTATTGTTATAATAAGCATTTGTGAAATTCTAAAAAATAAGCATGAAAATCTAAGTTGATTTTTTTGCGACGTTTTTTTCAAAAAAATTTTGGGGAAAAGGGGGGCGGCGGCGGTGCCGATAGGCGCCGCCGGGGAAAATTTTGTAATTTTAATGTGATTTGTTAACACAGCGTTTCAATTTTGGCCTCCCAGTTCCAAAAAGATTTGCATGTGTGTGGCTCAGTGGTTTTTGTAAGATAGTAAAGGGATAAAGGGGGGAGGTTCGAGTCCGTTGTGCAACATGAATATTTTTATTTAATTTTGGCCAAAATTTAAAAATATGACGATTTTTGGGAATGATTTTTGAAGGTTTTTACCAACCAAATTGGACAATCTTGGTATCTTTCGAAAGCTCTTTAAAATGAGAAGCTTTTTCCAAGCAAATGCTAAGCAATTTGATGAGTTAGAAAAAAGATGTAAGCCTTTGAATTTTGTTTTTTGAATAACTTTTTAGTTAACCCTTTTTTTGCTTTTAAAAACCCTCCAATTTTGTTCGTAATTTTTTTCTCTATCGATATGCAAAATTTGGTGGAAATTATATGGATAAAAAAAAGTTATATGGAGAGAAGTGAATTTAGTTTTTCTCTATTAATATAGATAAAAAAATAGTACGCCAAAATGAGAGATGTTTTTTTCTCTGCACTCTCTCTTTATTGACACATGTCTCGTTTTTTGAAACGGTGTGTTAACCGATTTGTCCACAAAAATGGCCAAATTTTAAGAAAATAAAGGACTTTTAGGGGCTGGCGGTGCCGACAGGCGCCGCCAGGGGAAAAATTGAGAATTTTTATCATTTTTTAACAGATTTTCATTAAGAATTATTAATTTTGTGATCCTTTGGAAAAAAAAATTGGTTCTTTTCTGGTTTTTATAAAAAAGCCTCAAAAATCCTCAAAATTTCTCAAAAAGCCACAAAAATCCTCAAATCCTCATTTTCCAAAAAAATCCTCATTGACCTATCAAAAAGCCACAAAATGAGGATAAATCCTCAGATCTGGGAGCCCTGTTCATAACATAATTTTTAATTGTGTATGAATTTTTGAAAATTTTCAAATTAATATTTTAACTATCTATTATTGATAAAAAAATACTTACTTTTTTTATATATTTTTTAATAATTCTTTCTGAAAAAAATAATTGTTTAAAAGTTATTGAATTAATTTAAAAAAGTAATTTAAAATTTATTAATAAATTTTATCTTAATATGTGAAAGAATTTTCTATTAGCTTATTTAATTTACTTTATTCTGTTTCATTAATTGACATAAATATTAATTTTTCATTAAGAATTTTTCTTTTTTCTTAATAATAATTTTTTTATTTTGCTAATGACAGTATATAAATGTAGTTATATCTATTAATTTATGGAAATTCATTCAAAATTTTTAGTTTGTCCAAATTTTGTTTTTATTGAATTCCTCAAAATTAATTTAGTGACAACAGCATTGTTTTTTATTTTCCCATTAATTTTATTTGCTGTTCATAAGAAATTATATTGCATTTAAAATGAGATTTTTGTGTTGTCCCTTAAATATCAATCAATATATGCTTTTTAAATTAAAAAACTATTTTTTCGATGTTCGATTATTTTATTTTTTTGAATAATTTGAATTTTATGAGTTTTTGGTGTTGTGTTTAATATGAGCAGAAACTTTATTTTATCATTTTATAATAGATTTACCGACCGTGCTATTTTTAGTAATTAGTATAAAAGATTGGAAACCTATTTTTTTTATTATTAACTATTCTTTATTTTCTTCTCGTTTACTGATTTAATTGAATTTTTTTGGGTTGTGCCCCTTTTATATCAATAAATGCATTTTTTAATTCATCTAATTTCTAATAATTAGGGCTAGCACAAATATGTACAAAAAATGGTCAGAATATGTACATAAATATGTAAAAAATCCCGAAATATGTAAAATAAATTAACTTTATTTTTAAATTTACCCTTTTTTTTGCCAATTTTTAAAGAAATCAATAAATCTCCTATGTTGAAAAAATAAAACGCACAAAGGAAAATGTGAAAAAATAAAAAGAAAAGTTGGGGAAAAATTGTGAATAACAAATTCATTATTTAATTTATTTAATCTGATAAATTAGCTGGGAGGCAGAAGCAATTAAAATATTTTTTAATATTCATATCATAAATTCTTATTTTTCAAACGTCAACAGTAGATGCGATACCAAAAAATCTAAAATAAATATAATTCAAGTGATTGAAAAAATATTTAAAAAAATTTTTAATCTTTTTGTCTCAGATTTATTTAAAAAATTTTTTTTTCTTGTAAATTGAATAATAATAAATAATTTTATTCATTTTATTAATGTCAATCCCCGGCGGGTCGTTGCGTAAATTTGTTCGGTCAAAAATTTTTTATTTTTTATTATAATTTTATTATATATGTGAGAATTAATCAGTTATAAGAAAAAGAAATTGAAAATTAATTTAAATATTGACAACTTACTTAAACCGAACAATTTAGATAAATACTAAATAAGCAAAAATTTGAAGATTAGCAAATAGGGAAAAAAGCGAAGAAGTGCAAAAAATATTATTAATTTAAAATTTAAATTAGACAAAAAACATTAAACCAAAATTAAATAAAGCGAAAATACCCAGCATATTAATATTTACAATTTAAAATAAATGACTTTACTACATTACATTTTAATTAAAATATTGGTGGCCGAATGGATATAAAAATTTCTTTTAAAAAATAAAAATAATTTATAGCACAAGTTCAACTCAAAAGAACCGTTTTAAGGCTGGATTATTATATAATAAAAATATATTAAAGTTATGTAGTAATATAAACGAACTTTATAAATATAAAATAAATATAATAATTTTAAAAATATCACTAAATTTAAAGAGAAAAATTCACAATTTTTCAGAATTTTAATATAAAGACGTTTTGCACAAATGGTGTTTTAGAGGAGAATCTTTCGACAAGAAAATAAATAAATAATTAAATGATACTTATAAATTGAATCTGTAAACAGCAGAGCTTAATATTTTGGATTAATATTTAAACAATTAGATTTTTTAAATTTATTTTATATAAAAATTAAAGGAAAGAATTTAAAAAAAGTTGTAATTATTAAAAAAAATCAATCGACAGTTTAAATGAAAAATTTTTAAAATAAATCATTACCTACAAAAATTGATATTGGAAAAAACCATGTGAAATTATAATTAATAAAATTAAGAACTGATAAATCGAACTTAATTTAATTAAAAAACATATATTTCTCAATGAAGAAGTAAAAATATTCTGTTGTAATATTTCAATTCGCAATGGTTAAATTAATTATTAACGCTTATTAAATGCTCAAAAAAAATTTTTTCATGAAATTTTAATTCAATGACGCATTTTCCTATTTAAAATAATGTGTATTTTATCAACTCTAATAAAAAAGCAGAAAAATCAAAAAAAAAATAATTGAATAAACTGATAATTTTTAGTACCTATAAAAATTTTTTACTTTAATTTAGTCTATAAATCAAAAAATTATTTTATCGCATAAAATACATGTAAAGCTTCCATAGTAGACGTAGAGTAAAATACTCTTTTACAAAATAAAATTAAACAAAAATTTAAAATTTATATATATGAACAAACATACATAAATTCAAGTTATTATTTCATATTTAAATGAAAAAGTCCCAATGAATACTAAGCTAAATATCAATTAAATTAATTATAAAAATGTATGAATATACATAATTTAATTATTTAATAAAAGAAATAAATTTATTAATAAAAATAAAGAATTTTATTATCTTATCATATAAAATGCGTTATTTTGCATTTAATCTTTTTCTTTCCCACTTGAAAATCTTAACCTTTTTTTCTCCTTTATTTGAAGATTGAATTTGAGTTAAAATTTATTTATTTTAAATTTAAATAAAAAACAAATTTAATAACAAAATTATTATAATCCCGACGTTACTTATATTCTTTTTGTGGTAGTTCTAATATGGTAATTATTTGCTACAGATTTTTGTTTAAAATTCACATAATAAACTTTTTTATTTCCTGTTTTGTATTTTAATCAGTAAAAAAAATTAATCTTTATTTAAATATGATTATATTTTATGGCTAAATTATTGATTGGAGAATTATTAAAAAAATCTTATGGGTTTGTTTTTTCTTTGCAATAAAATTATTAATTTTGCATTTTTATCAAAATTTCTCTATTTAAGATTTGTTGTCCATTAAAAGAAAAATTCTTTCATAATTTTTCATCCCAATAATTATTGCTTCTTTAAAATTCATTGTCAATTATTATTTTTAATTCTCTTTAATGTTGCTTTTTTAGGTTTTTTTGCTCAAAATAATAAATTATGTTTAAAATACAAATTTTTATAAAAGCAACTAAATTGGTGTTCTAAATATTTTTCGAATGTACTTTTTTTAGAATTTATGTGAATTTAATTATAATCTTTTTTGTTAACAAAGTGCAATTTTTTGTAAGTTAGAAAATTTGTTTGTTTTTCATTAATTTATATATTATTATTATTATTATATGTGATTAAATGTGTAGATAATTTTTTCTTTTTAAGACTCTATTTATATGTATATTGCTGGATAAACATATTGTGGAAGCACTATTATTATTTAAATTTGAAGTAAATATTAAATGTAATCTTTTATCATTTTTTTTTCTGTTTTAATCTCATGCTCTGTAGATGTATGATATGTAAGTTGATACCCTCGGCGATCTCCCATTATGTTGTTTTAGTTTATTTGTTTTGGTTTTATTAATTGTTAATTCAATTTATTCTTAGTAAAAAAATGTTTGCAATTCTTCATTGGTATGAAATTGCTATTTTGATTTGTTAAAAGATATATTGTTTAGAAAGAATTAAAAAATTCTTTAAATTCAATTGTCATTAATATAACTTTAGACTTATAATTGCTGTTTATTCTTGTAGTCATTTTTCAAACTTTAATTGAAATTGTTTTTTTATTATTTTTTTTTTGTTTCGTTTGTAGATTTTTTAAATTATTGTTTTTATCTTTCATTAATTAGTAAATGATTCATAGTGTTACAAATGATTCGTGGGGAGACAACATTGGATAGTATGTAAAGAATTCTTTAAAATATGTGATAATGATTATGGAAATATATTAGATTTAATAATAATTTTTGGGAAAGTTTTGATATAATTCATTTATGTAAAAATAAAACACGAAATGAAATTAATATTTAATTTAAAGCGTTATTTGCTAATATACTCATATTTCAATTTTTGCATTTTTAAATATTTTAATAAAATTCTTGTCTGTGTAACAATTTAATATGGCTTTTGATAATGGCCAAATTTCTAAATTGTTGAATATTAAAAAATTTTAAACTTCACATAAAAATTTTTAAAATGGACTTCACTTTATGTTAATATTTTAATTCTAATTATAAAACTAAAAAGAAAATTAGTTGCTTCATAAACATGAAAATTAAATAATAGAAAGAAATTGTCTTTTGCTTTTGTTTTATAAATTAGATCAAAATAATTTTTGTTTTAATTGAAAGAAAGTTTTGAAAACTTGATCGGTAATCAAAAATAACTTGTTAAACAAAGAGGACATCATAAAAGGAAATAATGTAATTATTTTGCAAAATAAATGAATAAAATAAATATGGAATAAAAAGCAGTTTTTTCACCATTTAAACGGGACAAAACTTTTCCACCTTTTGATCAAAAACAAAAAACATCATTAATCGACAAATTAAAAAAGTGATTAATCAATAAAAACAAAAATTTTGATACATTAAATGAATTATAAAAAAAGTGAAGATAAATAAATATTTGAAAGCAACTCAAATTAAAATTCTTTGAGAATTCTACATTACTAATTATGGCTATAATAAAAAAAATAATGTTAATAATTTAACTTGAAATTTATACTTTTACAATTTTATTCGATAAATAAAACTAACATTTGTCATTCAAATTTTAACAATTATTGATGTATAAATTAAATAGAACGAATTTTAAAATTAATTTTTCGCTAATGACTAAATAAAGTAATAACAAAAACATAAAAATCATAAAAAATTTTAGAAAAGATTAAACAAAAGTAAATTTATCAGCAGCAAATTTAATTATAAGAAAATTTACGAAATTGGAAATGGAATAGAATATCGTAAAAATTTTGAGTTTTTGGACAAAAATTTTGATTTTTTTCATATTTAGTAAAATTTACCAGCTTCCAAATTCCAGATTCAAATTAAGGGACCCATCCCTAGCATTTTTTTTACTATTTCTGCAGACATAGACTGATAAAAAATTAAAATTTTTCATAATAAAGATGGGCAAAAAATAAATAAAATTGAATTCGAATTATCCTAAAAGAAAAAAGCATTAGTAAAGAAAAATGCTTTTTTAAAATTAACCACAATAAATCCTTGACTAGCATAAAAAAATTATTTATGTTCAAATAAATTAAAATACCAATCACCGAAAAACTCAAAAAATTCTCGGTCGAACGGTTTTCGGTTAAAAACCGAAAAAAAACCAAACCGAAAAAAAACCGAAGTAAAATTTTCGGTATATCGTTTCGGTTTTTTTTTGAATTTTTATATTTTTTCCAAAAAAAGCAATAAACTATTCTATTAATAGAAAAAGCAAAAATCTCCTCTGAGTAAAATTGTAGAGCTATTGAAACTCTATTGAATGGTGGACTAAAGGTTTGGAAAATGATAGAAAAGGCAGCCAAAAAAATGTGTTTGCTCCTTGATTCTAAAAAAACCACAAAGATTGGTTTTAGCGATTTGGTGCCTTTTTTGGCGTTTTTTCCCGAAAAATTCCATTAAAAATTCAAAAAAACTGGAAAAATACACCCCTAAAAATGATCTAAAAAAATTCAGAGAATCTACCTTATGAAATGAAAAATTTTCACAAAACTTGTTCGCGAAAATTCTTTTTTTTTCTTGATAAAAATTTTAGGTTTAAAAATTTCCTCATTGAAAAAGATTATAAAATATTGAATTATCAATAAATCAGCAAAATTTAGTTTTTAGGTTGGTTTTTACGTGTTTTGCTCCCTAAAAATATTAATAAAAAATTTAAATGCCTTTTTTCATGCCTTTTTTCGGTATTTTGCGCTTTTTGGTGCCTTAATTGCTAGCTCTAGGCATAACTTTAGGGCCGGCGGTGCTGATAAGCGCCGCCGGGAAATTTTTTTGCTATTTTAATGCTATTTGTTAGCAGATTTTGTCTAAAAATACCAAATTTTGAGATTTTGGGCTAATTTTTTAAGAAAAGATAGCTTTTTGGAGGGTCGGCGGTGCCGATAGGCGCCGCCGGAGGAAAATTTTAAGAATTTTTAAGGAATTTTGTTAAAAAAATGGCCAACTGATTTGTCAAAAAAGTCGGTTTTTCGAACGGTTTCGGTTAAAAAACCGAAAAAAACCGAAACCGAAAAAAACCGAAAAACTCAAAAATTTCTCGGTCGGTTTTTTCAGTTAAAAACCGCAACCGAAAATCGAAAAATACGGAAAAAAAAACCGAAAAAAAACCGACCGGTCCGATCTCTATCTAAAACCATTCGATGCCATTCTATCAACAGACAAATTCGTATATTAATTTTAAAAATTTTCAAAAAATTTTTAATCTATATCAGTATAAAAATGTGAATTTTACTAAAAAATCAACAATAAATATTATTCAATTATATGTTTTTCTTTTTGAAAACAGATATTTAAAGAGTTTTTACGGTCAAAATTATTTTTCCTCATACATGCATGGAATTAAAAGAAAAGAATTAAATAATAAATTCAAAAGCTTTAATACCAAAATATTTAAAATTAATTGTAAAATTTGCATTCTTAATGTGCTATAAAATAAATTTTTTACTCTTATTGCTTTCATTTATAAAAATAAATAAATTGAATGCTTAATAAAGAAAAGAAATATTTTATATACTTATAATAAATAATATTTAGAATTTCATTTAATTCCACAATGAAAATTCTGTTAAACCATTTAGTATTTATTTTATGAAATGATATTAGTTTGCTAAAATATTAAAAAAGAAATGATGATGAGGGATGGGAATTTTAGTCCAAACCCTTTTTTGCTGACTTTAAATGATATTAATAATAATAATTATTATTAATTTCACAAAAAAACATTTTACAATTATTTTTTAACATAAAACCAAAGATTAAAATAAATTCACTTTTAATTATTTGAAAACGAAAAAAGAATAATTTTATTAACTAATCTTTTATATAAAATGGATCTCATAACTAGAGACCAACTAAAAAAGCACGAAAAATCGCGAAAAAGGCAGCACAATAATAGACAACAAAAAATTTAAAAAAAAACATGAAAATGCACGAAAAGCCCATAAAAATTTACTTTTGTTCATTTAAATGATTATTAAATAATTTATAATATTTTTCAAATAAGAAAAAATTTTTAATATAATTTTTAATGGAATTATTCGGAAAAAACGCCAAAAAGGCACAAAAACGGCAAAATGTCAAAAAAAGCATTTATGGCACGAAAACACTATAAAAGGCATAAAATAATATAATATATATATATATTTCATTTTTTTATATAGAATATTAGGTGCCGAGAATAGTTTAACAATCGTGCATCCAAAGTTATAAAAAAATGATTATTATTAGAAACTTTATAAATAAATTTTTTAAATTGATACGATAATGCAAAAAATAAAAAAATATTGTATTAATAGTTATCATAATTACAATAAAATTAATATTTATTTTAGCTTAAAAGATAGGTACATTAATTTTTTTTTTAAATTTTTTATTAATTTTTTCTCATTTTTATTTTGATTTTTTTCTAAATTTAAGAATTTTCAGTTTTTTTTTTTGTTTTATTTTATTATTAATTCTGCTTTTTGTTTTATTTTTATTTTTTAAGTCTCTAGATAATTTTTATTTATCATTGATTAAAAATGCTGTTGAATTTTTTGAACCTTATTTATCTGAAATTAATTACTAGTTTCTAAAACAGAAATAACATTTAAGTTTTTTAGATAAAGAAAATAATTTCAAATTTATTAAATCATTTAGAAAATTTTTTTTTGTTATATTAATAAAAAAATAAACTCCTAAAAATTATTGTATTAAATATTTATTATAATTACAAAAAAATGAATATTTATTTTAGCATAAAAGATAGGAACATTAATTTTTAAAAAATTTTTTTTATTTTTTTAAAATTTTTTAATATTTTTTTCTAAATTTTTTGCTCAAAACTATAACTAATTCGAAAATTATCAAGAAGATAATAAATACACTTTTAAATGTATGTAATAGCAAAAGAAGAATTCACGAGATCATTTTATAGTATAAAAAGAACAGAGATTCAAATATCCACACAAAAGCCGAAAAATTCAAAGTAATAAAATTAAAATTAGACGTGAAGATATATTATTTAATTACACTAATTTATGAATTATGGAAATAAAAATAAATGTTTTTTTTTAATTAAATGAAATTTTACAACCGACAGAAACTAAAGAAAGCAAAACTGAGATTATTCGTCAAAATCAAAGACTAAAATTATAAAATGTTAAAAAAACAATAAATAAAGAACATTAATACTAAAAATATTAAGTTAGTAAAAAAATTAAATACAAAACTTTTTTAAGAATATTCTTAGTTATAATTCCGTATAAAATATATAAACTGCAATAAAATAAAACATAAAAAGCTTATAAATAAATTAATTTTAAGCTTATTTACCAAAATTTACATTTTAATTATAAATGGAAAATTTTTTTATAAACCAATAAAAACAATTTAAAAACGGCAAAACGTTGCTTCGCCGAGCGCGGCCGAGTCGAACGATGCATGAAATCGACTTGCTTCGGCAAATTTTTAAAATAATAAATCATATATAAATATTAATAAAAAATTATAAAAGAAGAAAACAAACATAATTATTCTTATTCAGTAAGAATTATTTGTCAAATTTAACAATGAATGCGAAAATAATTGACTCATCTTTTTATTTTGTTAAATTTATTGACATATACAAATTTTATATTCAAAATTTCAATGAAGCTAAAAAATATAATTAATAAAAAATAAACTCGTATAGATAGATAAAATTATCATACACATGAATGCTTATCTTACTGTACAAATGCGCAGAAATTTTAGGAATTTGCCTAAAAACGTATCCCTAATAATTAAAAATAAATATAATTCCGATTAGATGAAATCTAATTAAAAAAAATTATTTAATAAAATAATAATAATACGAATTATTGTTAGATGATTTTTACGAACTGGTTTTGAAGTGCTTAAAAAAAATAAATAGAAGCAATGAGAATAAAACAAAAATAGGTTGCCCTTTAAAAAATTTAATAAAGATAATTATGTTAAAATCAAGACTTAAATAAGAAATAATTTTATTTAAAATTAGAATTGTGTTTTATGTTATTCAAAGGTCTTTTGTATAATTTAGTAGCCAATCAACAAATATCCTGAAAATTATTTGAATAAAAATAAAAAAATAATAAATAAACCTTTGATTAATATTTATTTAAATTTTCAATAAAATATGAAAAATAATAATTTCTTTTTTTTTCTGTTGCAAATTATATTTGGAGGTACCGAGAAGAGAATATTATGAAACGACTATTTTTGTCTTGTATATTATTACAGAAATTGTAAAATAAATCACTAATTCATTCTAAAGTAAAAATTAAACTCAAAATTAAAAATTAAATTAGATGAATTTGAAACTAAAAGGCAACGTACTGAGAAAAATGTATTTTATTATTTTATCATTTCATGAGATGTGATTTTACAAAAACAAAAAATTTTAAAATGAGATAACAAAATATATAAATGTTAAATTATTTAATGCACGAAATAAATAATCATAATAATAAATAATCTTAAATAATAAAATTGGTTACCATATTACTTAGTAACACACACATTTTTTGACATGTACTAGCAAGAATGCCATTCACGCCCTATTTGTTCTCGAGATTAAATTAATGTTTAATAAGTAAATATGTATATACAAAAATATGAAAATGTATAAAGTGAGTATAATTGAAAAGTCATTTAGAAGTTATTAGATAATTGAATATATTAATTAATTAAAATGTATTTTATTCTTCATTCAAACATAAAATCTCAAATGATAAAACATGCTCATGGATGATTTAACCAAGAAGATAAATTTATAATGAAAATTCTTAAATTAAATTCAAATCTCAATTGAATGCAAAATTTAAAAAAATTATTACCAGCAATAAGAGTAACTTAAAAATAAGTTCTGCTCTCAAAAAATACTAAATAAAAAATATTAAATAAAAATAAAAATTCAAATATGTTATAATTGTTTCTAATGTTATTGTTATCACTATGAAATGAAAAAACGCTTTTTTCAAAAGTGTTGCAAAGATGTTCTCATAGAGAACATGGGACATGGGTTAATTAAAATAAGTTCCGTTCAAAAAAATTAATAAATTAAATGAAAAAACAATTTAAAAATATTTATAATTAATTAGACACATAACAAATTGAAAAATTCGACCAATTCTGCAGGTGGACAAGTAAATAAAAATAACAGAATGAAATAAAAATTTAAAGAATGAAATAACTATGGCATAATAAGATAAAAAGTACATGATGAAAAAAAAACTTTAAAAAATTATTATAATTATTATGTATATTTAGAATAAACAACAAAATAGATTATAAAATAAATTAAAATTTTATAAAATAAAAAATAAAATAAAACTAAATTCAATACAATACAATTAAATTATAATTATATTTTTCGTGAATTATTACTTTCAACAGTTGGCATTCCTTTCATGTGATAAATAATAAAATTATTAATGCTTTAATAATTGAATTTAAAAAGAAAAAAAACAAACAATTTAAATCTGGTTATATTTCAAATTCTAATGAAATAATTAAAATTTTAAAGTTTTTGTGAATAAGGACAAATTTTTAAACGAAACAATTTTACCAAAAAAAAAAATATATAGGATCAAGTTTAGGGAAATTTTTTAAAGTGTATTTTCTGAAATTTTTTTTCAATTCAATCTTAGGGGGTGTAATTTTCATTTTTATTGTATTTTTCTAAAGGATTATTCCGAAAACCCTGAAAAAGGCACCAAAATGGCGAAATAGGCATTAAGCACAAAAAAGTCTAAAATAGGCAAAGTTAGGCAACATAAAACCCATCATAGACACCCAAAAAATCAGAAAACTCGTTTTTTGTGCTTATCTTACTGTACAAATGCGCCAAAATTTTAGGAATTTGCCTAAAAATGTATCCCTAATAATTAAAAAATAATTATAATTCCGATTATATGAAATCAAATCAAAAAAAAAAAAAAATTATTTTTTAACATAAATAAAAATGCTTAAAACTAGTTTGAAACAAAGAATTTTTACCACGTCGATACCTTAACAACTTTAATAATTTATTTAATAATAATAATACGAATTATTGTTAGATGATTTTTCACCAGCGTGGATTTGAAATAATTATGTTAAAATCAAGATTTAAATAAGAAATAACTTTATTTAAAATTAGAATTGTGTTTTATGTTATTCAAAGGTCTTTTGTATAATTTAGTAGCCAATCAACAAATATCCTGAAAATTATTTGAATAAAAATAAAAAAATAATAAATAAACCTTTGATTAATATTTATTTAAATTTTCAATAAAATATGAAAAATAATAATTTCTTTTTTTTTCTGTTGCAAATTATATTTGGAGGTACCGAGAAGAGAATATTATGAAACGACTATTTTTGTCTTGTATATTATTACAGAATTTGCAATAAAATTGGTTACCATATTACTTAGTAACATACACATTTTTTGACATGTACTAGCAAGAATGCCATTCACGCCCTATTTGTTTTCGAGATTAATAATGTTAATAAGTAAATATGTATGTACAAAAAAAAACAAAATATAAAATGAGTATAATTGAAAAGTCATTGAGAAGTTATTAGATAATTGAATATATTAATTAATTAAAATTTATTTTATGGCAAAATATTTAAATTTAATGTGTAAAAAAGTTTTAAATTGAATTTTTAAAAAAAAGTTTGCCCTAAAAACAACAAAAAAATTCTTTAATAAACAAATTATTACCAAAAAAGAAATAAAGAAATTTGATAAAAGTTTAAACAAAAATAATAATTAAATTAATTAAAAAAACTCAAAATTGTAATATAATTAATAAATAAACCAACAACCAAAAATTTATATATATATTACCGACGGATTGTGCCCTTTATTTAATAAAAATGAACTGAACTCGAAAAATAAAAAAATATTTAAACGAATAAAAATAATTTGTAATACAAACTGTCTAATTCATAATTTTTAAAACATTATTAAAATTTCTTATGACAAATAAAAAATTAACTCAAAGTCGTAAAAATTAGTCATTTTTGGTGAAAATCTGTTAACAAATTGCTTCTAATATTCAAAAAAAATTTCCCCGGTGGCGCCTGTCGGCACCACCAATTGCAATGTATTCCGGTAGTAGGCCCGTGAAGGCATTCAATCAGTTCATCGATCTCTTGTTCAATTTAGTTCCTAATTCTCTCTGCATAATAAAGTTAAAAATGATTTTATATCTTAAAATACAAAATAAATACTAAATTATAATAAAAATGTCCATTAAAATAAAGGAATTTTCAGTCATCTGCATTTTTACTATTATTTTCATATAATTCCACTTTTAATAAATTTACATATTAAATCGTGATTAAAATTGATCAAAAGACGACAAAAAGTATGGAGATGCGAGAAAAAATAACTTCTAATAAATAATTAATTTGACAAATTAAATTAACTATGAGAAGCAGGAAAACAATAAATTAGGATAATTGCCAAAAGAGAATTACTCAATAAATATGAAATCTTTAAGCAAAAATAAAAATTAAAATAAGTAATTATTCTTTTAAATAATAATATAGTTATTCTACAAAAATTTGCAAATTAAATTTAATGATAAAACTGAATAATTGTTAACATTGAAAAATCAACAACAGCTAAAGAAAAAATTTTTTGAAAAACAAAGGAAATAAATATTAATAAAATCTAAATAAATAAATATCTAACATTTTCACAAATGGAACAAGTTAGACGTGACGCGTTGTTACCTGAGCATGAGATGAGATTAAAAAGAAAAAATGTATGAATGCAAAACGTTCTTTCTAATTTAAACTTAAAAAAACAACAAACTTTAATTTATCGTCAATAAACTAGAAAAAATTATTTTATATAAAATCAGAAACCAAATTATTTTATATTATTCGTAAATAAAATATTCATAAATGAACTTTCAATAATAAATTTAACATAAATATAAAAGACATATTATTTGTTTATATTTGAGCTGAGTCGGAATTTTAGAAGCATCATGAAAATTATAAAATAAAATGAACCATTTAATAATTTATTTTCTAAAAATATTAAAAATGATATAAACAAATAAGTAAATTCAATTATCATTTTATCTGCAGTAGGCCAATGTTTGAAGCGAGAAGGAATGTTAAATCAGTGAACTTTAATTAGATGCTAATCAAATTAAATAGAAATTTATAAAAAAAATACAATTTATCAAAAATTGGCTTGAATGTTAATTCAATGAAAAGGCTCGCATTTAAAATGTTTTAAATACGATAAATGTTAATAGGAAAAAAACGAATTAAAAATATCAAAAAATATTTACATTATCATTTACAAATAAAATTCTTTACAGAAAAAATGAGAAATTTTAAATAAAATATATTAATATTTTGTGAATTACAAATAAAATGCGCTGTCTCAATTACTATTAATAATAATTTACCAAAAATGATATAGAAAAAATAAAGTAAATAATAACTTATTTTGAATTAATAAAGAAATTTTAATGTTTTTTCTTAATTTTTAAAAAATACGGCGTAATTTAAAAAAAAAACAAAAGAATATTTCAACATATTTTTAAAATTAAAAATAAAATCGAATATGCTTATTCTAGCTTCATTTGGGTCGATTCTGCTGACTAGAAGATACGGTTATGAAAATTTAATTAAATCTTACCATAATAAAAAAGAATTATACAAACCTAAAAATAATACAATTTATTAATTAATTAAAAATAAATAAATATTTTTTACTTATATAATATAATTTATTATAACAATATTAGTTTAACTATAATTATACATATTTGAATTAGTAATGGCACCGAACTAAATCTATCAGATAAAAAATAATAATACAATCTTTGGAAAATTGTAGTAAAAAATATTTTTATAACTACAACATTATAGCAAAGCAAAAAAGTACATAAATAATATAAATTCTATTTGGCCGTATAATTATTAGAAAAAAAAAACAAATTTGTCGCACAATTATTGATGTACGTAACAGCAACAAAAAAAAAGAATTAATTTCCAAGCTCACATAAATAAATTTCATCATTTTTTTAATTTATGGCGATTGAGGTCCGGCTATGCCAATAAATTTTAATACATATATCAATAAAAAAATATAATTATTCATTAAAATAAAAATAAATGCATATAAAAGTTTATGTAATTTATACAATCTTAAAATGGTTTTATTAAATTTTAAAAAACTTTCAATTTTTTTTAAAATTTATTTGGAAATCAATACAATTCAGTTTTTATAAAAATTTAATTTGCTAAGCAGAAAACATATTAAGTTCGAAAAAGTTGGATGGAATTGTCAACATGAAAGTCTCGACAAATTGCCAAGATTGAATAAAATGCTTGATTGCTAGTCATAAACAAACATAGAAAATAAATAAAAGATTCAATTTCAACTAATTAATTTATCTATAAAGTATCTAATACTAAATATAAGTAAATTCTTTATAAAGAAATATAAAAACTTGTATGCTTATTTCCTTTCCTATTATTATACATATCAATTCAAAAAATGTCCATTCCTCTCATTTGACAGTTAAACATGAACTAGTCGTCAGTTTGTAAAATGGCTGAAAACCAAAGCAAATGAAGCCATCAAATGTGTAAATTAATGAATTTCTACGAAGTGGAAATTTAAGAAATAAATAAAACTATTATTTATTTGTTGATATTTAAAATTCAAAATAAATGAAAAAAATTGTATTAGCAAATAAATGTTGAGGGAAACTGAGCCCATTTCCATCAAAATTGTTAAGGCGGTAATGTATGGGTGGGCTTTAATGTAGGTGCCTATACGTGATAAAGCCACTGTCAAACGAGCTAAAGCCGAAACTGCCCTTTGTTTCCGATGTCTCTGTTAGTTCGAACTATGAATATTTGGTAGCAACAGTATTATAATTGCCAAAAAAAAATAAATTTTTTCATTTTCTAGAAAATATATTCATAATTCGTAAAGAAATGACAAAAACGGGAGAAAAGAATTGTGCCAGCCGTCGCGTCAGCTAATTGAAAAATTGTTTTTGAGAAGCCGCCGAACGAACGAACGAGAGCGGGGGGGGGGAGGGAAAGCCAGCCGTCGCGTCAGCTAATTGAAAATTGTTTTTGAAAAAGTATTTTTTGAACTTTTTATTCGTTTTTGTAGCTATTTGATTTTAAACATAGAACCGGGACCTGGTAGCGGACAACTGAGTACAACTGAGTACCAAGGTCCCGGTTTTGACCGGGACCGGGACTAGTCCCGGTTTTTTCCCGGTTTTCCAAGCCAAAAAATTCAGGTTTTTCAAACCAAAAAGGTCCCAGTCCCGGTTAAGCCCAAAATTCCCGGTCCCGTGGCACTCTAATAAATAGTAAAAAATTAAGGGTACCCGTTAAAACCGGGTATTGAAAAATTCTTAAAAATCCATTTTTTCAAAAAAAATTTCATGAAAATAAAAGCTTATTTACTTTTAAAAAAGCATGAAAAATATAATGTTTTACAAATAAACGCTTTATTTATTGCCCAATTTTTTTTTATTGCGATTTAAACCACTTTTTCGGTTCTATTTTGTTAACATTTTGTGATTTTAGCTATGTTTACAGAATTTGTACCAAAAATATAAAAATTTTCAAGAAATAGTTTTAATTCTTATAATTTTTTTTTATAAATTCTATTAAAATAAATAGCTATTAAAAAATTTGGAGCTTTCTTTAAGTAATGATAAAATAACAATTTTCAATTAATTGTTACAAAAATTTTTAAAAGAGTTTGCAATGAGGAAGGATTGAACCTGAGAAAAAATGCACAGAATCCAAAAACCAACCACAATGCCACAGGAATAATTAGTCTCTTTTTTAAAATAAATATTAAATAAATTTTTTTTAAATTTTCTTTGCTCCAACTTTGCTCAACATTTTGACCCTGACCCTCATTCTTACCTGTCTATTTTAATAGCCGGTTGTACCCGGACCTACCGGGTCGGGTACCGGGTATTCCGGGTCCGAGTACCGGGTTTTGAAAACCGGGTACCCGGTGGGGTACAAGGGCCCGTCTAACCCTAGATTGACTCAAAAACTAATACTTTCTTTATGTTTTATGATTTTTTCTTTTTTAAATTTTACATATTACTCTTTTTAATAAAATAGGTCCATGTTCAAATTGGTCTCCATGATATAAGTTAGATTCATAATTTAGCAGAATTATGAAATTTCACAAAGTAATAGTAATAAGCAGGGAGTAATTAATTTTGGCTGGCTCACATTGAAATTTTTTTCACTAGTTAAAATATAAAAATAGACCAAATAGTTAAATGGCATAGACATGAAGGTCACAAGTAAAATGCAGTAAAACTTTTATCTAAATATCCAATTTTGATTTTTATCTGAAAGATACTGAAAAAATAAAATATCAGTGAAACATTTTCAATCAAATATTAAAATATAAGGCCATGGAAAAAATGAAATCCAACAAAAATTAAATGTAAAATGTATGGAATAAAGAATAAAAAAATTATCAAACAAAAGATTAAAAATAGCTCAGATAAAAAGCATTTATTAATTAAAAAAATCCTGCTGTGACAGCTAAATTGTAATTTTAGGAACCATTAAAATAGAATAAATAATAATTGATATTGAAAATGCATCAAATTTCTTAAAAACTTTATTTTTAAAACAAGTTTCCTTAATAAAGTTTTTAAAAAAGATTCTTACGCAAACCAAAACTAATCTATTTATAAATATTAAATAATTCAGTTTTAATTATAATTGAACGTTGAAAATAATTCAGTTTATAAATATATTTATATATATTTTTCAACCATAAGAAAAAAATTTACATTTTTATTGACCTAATGACATAAAATCAATTTTAGATGCAAAGTAAAATTTCCTTTTGTATAAAAATAAAAATATATTTATAAGTTTAAATAAATATTACACCATCTAAAAAAAGAACATAATAATATAATTTAAATATTAAAGATATTTAAATTGAAATTATAATGAAATAAAATAGAAATTTAATAATCTTATTTTAGCCATCATCAACCCAATTAATGGCTTTGACAGCAACGAGATTTAAAGCAGATAAGAATCAAAATCTAAAATAAAATACTTATGCTATTTAAAAATATTTACGCTAAAAATTTTTTATTGAAATTCAATATAAAAATTTGTTTATTTAATTAACACACTTTTTATGAGTTTTTATCAATAATTTAAATTAAGAATTTAATTTAATAAAAATATAAATAATTATTCTTTAATTTTAATTAATCGCTTTGTCTTATTTGTCTCCAAGTAAATTGGTGTAATATCGCTCTTTAAATTTAAAATTCTTTAATTTATTTTTTTACTTTTATAGTTTATATTGTAGATCAAATTAAAATTTTTCATTCAAATAATTTTAATTTTTTTATTTATCTTTAATTTCATTTTACTTAAATAAATTCAGTCCTTTAATCAGCAAGATTTTTTATAAGGCTCACAATTATAATTAATTAGATTATTTACTTAAGAACTGGCAAAACTGGCAAAAATGAAAATTGCAAATAAAAAAAACTTTTATTTTACATATAAATTTATTTTTACATGTGAAAAATTGGTTTTTCTAACTATCTTGTCGCATTTCTTTTTATGAAAACTATGTGTTGTTATATAGCTATTTCTACCTTTCATTTGATAAGAGTTTTGTTTCATCATTGATATTATTTTTGGTTTATTTTATAATAGTTATTTATTAATTTAAAAAAATTTCCCAAGCTTATTGATCAACTTTGACATGAAATTAAACTTGGGGACCCGACATTTTGGGACTTAATGTAGGAAATTTGATTGAAATCAACTTATAGAGAAGAAATACATAGAAAAAATAAATGAATTTATTATCACTTATCTTATTAGCTTTTAATCTATGTTAAGCATTAAATTGAGAAAAATTAATTTTTAAAAAATATTTTTTTATTACAATATGTTTTATTTTAATATCAAAATGCGCTTACGCGTCGGCTAACTATTTGGCATCAGGTTCTTTACATATTTTATGAATGATTTTAAGACCGTTTTAAATTTTCATAAATTTTCGATCTTTTAAAATTAAAAATATAAGCTGTAGATTATTCCATTAGTCCTGCGTCTATTTGATAATATTCATGTTTTATTGGAATAATAATTCCACATCAAATAATATTATTATACGCTAATTTTTTAATGAATTTATTTGTTAAATCTTCCTCGTTAACATAAGCTTCTTTGCTTTTGATCATTTTTAATAAAAAAATTATACATTTAATTTTTTAATTATTTAAAGTAATATGTATAAAAAAATCATTGTTTATTTACAATTCTTACTTTTGGAATAGGATGATTGTGTTTGTACTTTTATTAATTTAAATAGTTATCGGTAAAATGCGGTCATTTCTAAAGTCGATTTGGGACTAAATTATTGAAATTGCTCCCTAATTGTATTAATTATGTTCGTCAGCATATCAATAATGTAAGGGATTGGCACACCCTCAAAAACAATTTTTAATTTCCCTCAGCAGTCGGACTTTCCATTCTTTATTATCACATTTTCGCATCTCATTTATCCCATTCATCCCCGCCCCTTTTCCGTTCTCTTCACACTTTTCCTTTCCCCAGCGATCAGTCAGTCAGTCGTTAGTCTGTCGTTAGTCAGTCGAGTCGTTAACCTATTCGATCAGTCGTTCGTCATGGAATATTTCGATCACATACTTTATCCTGAGAATAAATTAATCTTTTAACATCGACGCTTTTTGGGGGATTTAACAATCGATCCCAGGGCCCGGGACCCGTCCTCCCAAATCGTCCTCCACATTTATTCAGAAGCGGTGAGTCGTCTGGGGGACCCACGCGCCTCCCTCACGGGTACCACCGGATGGTTCGACTTCACTTCGGGTGGAAGGTCCATCGACGACGACAAAACGACTACGACAGCAGCTGCAGTGCCTGCGGGCAAAATAATGGCGCCGGAAAGAGATGAGAATGTGATCACGCCTGCGGGCAAAATACAGCGCACTTATGGCCAGAGAAATAATGAAATTTAGATTGAATATTCGGAGAAATGTTAATTTGATTTGAGAAAATGATTCGACAATTTATTATGAGAAAATGATTCAGCAATTTAGCTCCAAAAGGACGGCCATGAAGAGAAAGAGAAATGGGTACCCGCCTGCGGGCAAAATACAGACAATGCGCATAGTGCACTTAAAAATGAGATTGATCAACAAGATGAAAATTTATGCACTTGAAATATGAGACCATCGAAAATCCGAAAAAACCTTAATTAGAGAATATGAAAATTCAGAAATGTGCCAAAAATGCCAGCAAATTAATGCTCGAGAAAATTTCTATGGACTAAGTTAAAATGACTGCCAATTGTGCAAGAGAAAATTTAAATTCCGAAGGACAAATTATTTTTACTCTGATCGCTATTTCGGCCAAATTAATTATTTTGAGCCTATTTGAGTTATTTTTTTTTGTTGGTGAGTCCGTGTTCGGCCAATTAGTGCCCATTTCAAAGCTCAAAGATCAGTCCGATAATTTTTACTGTTGTTTGCTGTTTGTTAGTCGGCCGTGAGAACGGAAGCCGCGGGGATATTTTTCATTCACCGGAGATGCGATCATTGATAAATCATGTGAACATTAGCGGACATTATTGCACATTCCTTCAAGAGAAGCGATTCTAATGGAATTTTTCTGGACATTTATTCTGCTTAAGTCCATTTTATGCAGGGCTCGGATCGAAAATTTTTCAAAATAAGAACATCAAGGCCAAAAAATAAGATTTTAAGGTAAAAAATAAGGACATTTCGTAAAATTGCTTCAAATCAATTATTTTTACAATTTATTCGATCAAAAATGTATTAAATATTATATTTTCACCTCCCATTAATCGATTTTAACAATTTTGGTGAGGAATTAAGCAAATCTAAATTTCAGTGCATTCGGAATCAAAAAATCAGATTTTTAAACTCTTTTTTTGCGGCGCATTTTCCAAAAAACTTTTGCTGAATGGGCGAGGGGAGGGGGTCCGGCGGTGCCGCTAGGCGCCGCCGGGAAAATTTTTTAAATTTTAATTGCGATTTGTTAACAGATTTTAATCAAAAAAGGTCAATTTTTGCAATTAAAAGTCAAGTGACGACTTTTTTTTCGCTTTTAAAAACGCTTTTTTACGGCGCGCTTTTTCCAAAAATTTAGGGAAAAAAGAGGGTCCGGTGGCGCCGATAGGCGCCGCCGGGAAAAATTTTGTACTTTTTATGCGATTTGTTAACAGATTTTGTCCAAAAATGACCAAATTTTGCCTCAAATCTTATATTTTCTTGATAAAATATTGAAATTCTGCCATAAAATTTCAAAATTATGAATATATTTAAGAAATAAGAACAAAATAAGAACAATAGCCCGAAATAAGGACAAATCTTACAAATAAGGACATTTTATTTTGTAAGATTTGGACCCTCCAAATAAGGACAAATCTTATAAATAAGGACAGATCCGAGCCCTGATTTTATGTGATGAAATGAACAGTAATCTGTATAATTTGGTAATATTTTGGTTTATTTCAGCATTAAAAAATAATAATTCGCACAAATTCACCGATTTCTAAATGTTTGCCGACAACCCTCGGGGGGTCAGCACCAACTCTGCCTGCGGGCAAAATACAGTATTTGATTGGAGCAACCCCGCCTGCGGGCAAAATACAGATTTAAAGGTGAAAAGTGAGGATCAAAATGAAGTGATCAATCGACCCGTGTGGCGCATAAACATGCTTAGCCACATGAATTCGAACTTGGAATTATTTGGAGAAGAGTCAGTCCACGCTTTTGATGATTGGGCTGACCGATTTAAGGATTATCTGTCACTGACGGGAAAAAAATTGGACCGAAGAAGAAAAGGTCACTCGACTTAAGCTTGCCCTCAAGGACACACCGATGGAGCTCTTCAAAGAACTCCAGCCCTTACAAATCACGACATTCACCAGCGCATTGGAAGCACTGAGGGCAAAATTGGACTCGCCTCAACGACGGGAAGTGGCAAAGCGGACCCTTTCAGTTTGCCGGCAGCGTGAGGACGAAACTGTCGACCAATTTTTGAGACGTCTTACGCCACTGATTGACTCAACAAATCCTTCTCTAACGGGTGACTTGCGCAAAGAAAAAATTTGTGAAGAATTTCTGGACTGATTAAGACCAAACATGAGCTTTTTGATTCGTTTGGTCGGGCTTACGCAACCCAAAAATTTGGAAATGGTAAAGGCCCAAGCGCAGGAACTTGAGGCACTTCTTTTCAGCACTGGAGGCGGTGTTACTCAATTCACACAACTCATTAATTCAATGACGGAAGAACGCGGAAATGAAGAACCGAATGAACAAAACGAAAGAAAATTCGAACAACAATGGCACGACAATGGTGGGGAAGTAAGAAATGCCACTTCACATGACGCGCAGAGCTCGTACTTTGAAAACGAAAGGAGTGAAGGTAACCACCAAAATTGGCCAAGAAGGGGCCACGGAAACATGAACAATAGGAATTGGTCTAATAATCCGATCTGCCAATTGTGTAACAGGTCCGGACACAGTTCCTACAACTGCTATGAAAGAAGGGCACAATTTGAAAACCAAACAAATGGCGAATGGCACCAACACCGACAACGACCATGGAACAATTGGCGTGATCAGTCAAACGAAATGAGTGCAATGCCGCCATCAACCTCCTCTTTGGCCCCCGAATCCATGGAGGAATTGGTCAAATCATTAATTACTCTGAATTTACAAAAGCTGGACAATACGAGGTCGGACAACAGGGACTGAATCACAAATTGCACTTCAACTGCTCAATTCGATCAATCGAATAAATGCAGAAAAACAACAAGGAAGTTTGAATTGGCCTGCGGGCAAAATACAGATAAAACTAAGTCTGACTTTTATTAAAACTCTAATTGTTGTGTTATTTTTTACTCTGTATCAGCCAAAATTTTCATCATTCACTTCGCCTGTGGGCAAAATACTGATCAAAAACCCTACTATAACCCAAATACTGTAATTCTATCAAAAAAAAAATTGTTTCGATCAAACTCTAACCTCAGATCATTTTATTTGAATAAAAATGATTAATCCATATCAGTTTCATCCAAATTGATCACCATCGGACCATCTTTCTTCGTTTTCGGGACTGGCACCCGCCCTTCTGCCTTCTGCCTAGCCCGCTGCTCTCGCCGCTGAGACGCAAGCTGCTCCTTGCTAGTGGTCCTCTCCTCTCGTCCACTAAACTTCAATTCCGAAACGAATTCCCAAACAGCAATTTTCTGAGCTTAATTAATTCACTTTATTTTTCAGCAACATCATGGCTCAGTGGCTTCAAAATCGTTTTTAAAGGGCCAGGTTCGATGCCACTCCATGTTGAAGGTTGGCCTGCGGGCCCAATACTGACTCAAATGCTATTTTTAAGCTCTAAACCGCCAAAATAGATAGGTTTTCTGGCTCTAAAAAAACCAAAAGTAGGCACTAATAACTCAAATTACCCCATTTTGAGTTAAAAAAAAATAGTAGAAAAAGACTAAAAATATTATCCCTAATTAATAATAATTAATTCATTCCCTCTTTTTTACCATTTCCATTGTTTGCTAATGCTTCGCAATTGCTTTTGGTTTTTGGGTGCAATTCCGCTGCTATTTTTGCGTCAATTGCCTTTCGCTGGGCCTCCAATCATTCCAATTCATTTCCATCGTCGCACATGCAAAAGAGGGCCAATGATTGTCTAAAATGGAAAGGATTATGGCAATTTTATTTTACAATTGCCAAAAAGGGCTTATTTTCAAAAAGAAATTAGGCCAGATTTTAGTCAATTTGTTTATTTATTTTGTGCGTTTCCAAAAGGTTCAAATAAAGAGTAAAAGTATAATAAATTTTTAAGCAGTTTTTTTAAAAGGCACCAAATCACTTTTACAAAAATCAAATCCGTTATAAGAGAACCAAAAAAAAACCTGATTGGACGAATTGGAGTCGAAAAATGTGCAGCGCCAATGCAGTGCCCCCCCCCCGCAAAACCCCAGCGCGAGTCCAATCTCGGCAAAAAAAAATGCTAATTGGACTGCGCTTCCAAGCCAATTATTTTTTCTTTCGATTTAATTTCATTTTCTTTTCATTTCTCTTCCTTAATTATGCTTACACTTAATAATTATATTTTAAAAATTATTTTTCCATTTTTTTTTATTTACTTGCTTATTCTATTTATTAACATTTCGCCAAACTTTTCGTTCCAATCAATTCACTAAATTTAAACTGTGTCGTCCGACGGAAAATTATTTTTTGCTTTTTATTCATTTATAATCAACTTTTAAAATTAATTTTTTATTTTTTCGAAATCTTTAACTTAATTAAGAGCCTAAAAATAATAATTAAAAATTCATTATAACTTTCTAATTCCAAAAATGTTTAAAATAAAAATCACCACTAAGTACTCTTTTTTTCTCTCCTTTACATTAATTTTGACTTAATCTTCTGAAACAATCTACTGAGAATGCCTGCGGGCACAATACAAATTCGTGATGTAACAAATAGAAGTGGGAAAATAAGGAATTTGTTTTGTTTTCCCCACATTTTTTACCAATTTGTTTTGCACATTTCTGTCAAATGTTGCACTCTTCCCTTTCCCACCGATTTTTTTCTTCTCTCCCTACCTTTTTCACATCTTTACCTTTTTGACTCAGACAGCCAGTGATGGCCTTTGAAGCATTAATTTTATTCCTCTCCATCTGAGCAGGAGACGACCGCCCTTCGTCTCTTCCTTATTTGTCTGCCGTCGCAAACATTACACATACACACATTCATCCTGACTGGCAAACACACCACTAGACATTTTATTCACACAAAAATCCTTCATTTCATTTTATCTCTCTGTTTTTGATTTAATAAATCTTACAAAATCAGTCAACATTATGCGCGTACGACAAAAACACCCGCACCATTGAACATTTTTACGTCTACGATATTTTTAGGGTTAACAAATTGCCCTTCATTATCGCGCTTGTATGTTGACCGAATTTGGAAACGGGTAAGCATTTTTATAGTATATCTAAATTTTATAGAAAAAGTTGACAAAGGAGTCTGTCTTGAGGGCCGCAGCGTTGGGCCAATTCATAAAACAGGGCATGCAAAGCATACCGCGCAAAATGAAATATGCAAAAAAAAGCGAAAAAATGTGAACCAAAAGTATAAAATTGGCCAATTCGAGTCTGTCAGATTGACTTATCGGCGGATATACATAATGGGCGGAAGCCTAGATTAAGCCTCGGCTTTGTTCTAAGGGACAGTATAATGGGGGAAATAGATAAGACAAAGTATGGGCTAGGATTAAGCATACGTCTGGAATATGTTAGAACCTATATTTACGTGACATTACGATATTTATTTATAAAAAAATAAACAACTTTTTAATGTATAAGATTTTTTCATGCTTTCATTACCAATGCTAATTTAGCAGTTATGTATTTATTACTGATCAAAACAAAAAGACCTTACTGGGCACTACTCTATTATCCGATCATCCTTATATTCGATACAATAAATAGAGACCGGAAAAATATGCAAAAATAGTTTTTATAAAAAGCTGATTTTCTAATTCGGGGCAGTGATATTACGTATAGGTTCGAAATTTTGAAGAAAAATATTTTTGCACAAGGCCTACTCTTCTGCAAAATTTCACAATTTTCGACTGGCATTAAAATTCATATAAAATCGCTTAGCCATAAAAAATCCCGCCTGCTTAAAGTTTACAAGTTGGATGTAACCCTAATACCCGCCCACCCGTTTTCATCTGCATGTGGTATTCTGAATGACGCACAGGAATTGAAGGGTCGTCACCATTGGCAATTCCATTGAACAGTAAATATTTACGCAGCGGTTGTTTGAAACTGTAAAAAAGTGAAAAACGTCATTTTTGTAAAAGGGTCTTAAGGCTACAGCCAAAATTTTCAAATTTACCCGAAAAATAATTTTAAAAATATGAATTATAAAAATTAAATACTACAGAGACTTTTTTGTCTATGAATTTGTTTGTATTATTTATCAAAGTTGAAACCAAAAACAAAAGGTTAACCCAAAAATTTTAGGGAGTTATTTGATATATAAATGAAAAATAATTTCAGCATCCAAAAAAGGCCCAATATTCTTTGTTGTTATTTAATTGTTTTTATTCAAATAATTAATCTCCATCGTTCAGTGTACCTGTCAATGTTGTGCCAAATTACATTGATATGTGAAAACAACAATATTTAACCGTTCTCCTTAAGCAAAACCAAAAATGAATTAAGAATTTTTAATAAATTGCACTATTATTTCATTGTAAATCATTCAAATTAACAGAAAAATATAGAAAATGGAATCATGTCAAAAATAGACCAGGAATAAAAAAGGCCAATATGTTAATTGATCTCAATGTAAAAAACTGCCGAAATATAACATAAAAGGCAAAAAACCCAATGATTAATTTGTTTTTAAGCAATTGTTACAAATTTTAAATCACAAAATTTTTGCAGGAAAATATTTGAAAAAGAATTAATAATTTTAATCCATTTTTTAGCCAAAAAAAACTTGTTATGAATTTGTACACAATGCCAAAAAAAGACTAATATGTCAATTGATCTTGGTGTAAAAATTGTCGAAATATAACCGAAAGGCAAAAAAACCTAATCATTAATTTGTTTTTAAACAATAGCAACAAATTTTCAATCACAAAATTTTGCAGGAAAATATTTGAAAAAGAATTAATACTTTTAATCCATTTTTTGCCAAAAAAACTTGTTCTGAATTTGTACACAATACCAAAAGAAAAGACTAATATGTCAATTGATCTTGGTGTAAAACTATCAAAATATAACCGAAAGGCAAAAAAACCTAATCATTAATTTGTTTTTAAGCAATAGCAACAAATTTTCAATCACAAAATTTTTGCAGGAAAATATTTGAAAAAGGATTAATAATTTTAATCCATTTTTCGCCAAAAAAAACTTGTTCTGAATTTGTACACAATGCCAAAAAAAGGCTAATATGTCAATTGATCTTGGTGTAAAAACTGTCGAAATATAACCGAAAGGCAAAAAACCTAATCATTAATTTGTTTTTAAGCAATAGCAACAAATTTTCAATCATAAAATTTTTGCAGGAAAATATTTGAAAAAGAATTAATAATTTTAATCCATTTTTCGCCAAAAAAAACTTGTTCTGAATTTGTACACAATGCCAAAAAAAGGCTAATATGTCAATTGATCTTGGTGTAAAAACTGTCGAAATATAACCGAAAGGCAAAAAACCTAATCATTAATTTGTTTTTAAGCAATAGCAACAAATTTTCAATCATAAAATTTTTGCAGGAAAATATTTGAAAAAGAATTAATAATTTTAATCCATTTTTTGCCAAAAAAACTTGTTCTGAATTTGTACACAATACCAAAAGAAAAGACTAATATGTCAATTGATCTTGGTGTAAAACTATCGAAATATAACCGAAAGGCAAAAAAACCTAATCATTAATTTGTTTTTAAGCAATAGCAACAAATTTTCAATCACAAAATTTTTGCAGGAAAATATTTGAAAAAGGATTAATAATTTTAATCCATTTTTCGCCAAAAAAAACTTGTTCTGAATTTGTACACAATGCCAAAAAAAGGCTAATATGTCAATTGATCTTGGTGTAAAAACTGTCGAAATATAACCGAAAGGCAAAAAACCTAATCATTAATTTGTTTTTAAGCAATAGCAACAAATTTTCAATCATAAAATTTTTGCAGGAAAATATTTGAAAAAGAATTAATAATTTTAATCCATTTTTCGCCAAAAAAAACTTGTTCTGAATTTGTACACAATGCCAAAAAAAGGCTAATATGTCAATTGATCTTGGTGTAAAAACTGTCGAAATATAACCGAAAGGCAAAAAACCTAATCATTAATTTGTTTTAAGCAATACCAAAAAAATCTCCAAATTTAAATAAAAATTTTTAATGTTAACATTCTAATTGACATTTAAAATGATATAATTTTAAAAAATTAGATCAAATTATTTATCATTTTTAACCAATGTGATGGCTATATCTAGATATTAAATGTATTATAAATTTATTTATTTTTTCATTTTTTTTTTTGTAAAACAATAAAATCATAATTTATCCAAACTAATCTAATTAATCTAATTAATTCAATCTGGTATTAAAAGTAGATCTATGTATCCTCTTTATCTTATGTATTAAACGTAAATTCCAAAAATTAAAAAATATATAAATTTTTACTTATTCAAACTATATTAAATTAAATGAATGTAACAAATTAATTTATATAATACAAGTTCCATTTAAATACTAACTGCAAATTTTTCCACCCTGTTATAATATTTTTTAAATTTATTACCATAAAACTAATTTTTATTTTAAAATAATATTATAAAATAAAATAATAATATTAATTAAGGAAATAAGTAAATAAATTATCGAACTTGTGAAAAAATATTTAACAATTCATGATAGCAATTGTTCGTCATAGCCGAGAAATGGTTGAAAAATGATAATGAGGTCTTATAAATTTTTGAATTAAATCAATTGATTAATTTAATGTATAATTAAAAAAGTACGTTGAAATAATTCAAATGATATTTTTGTTGTAATCAAAGCATCAAATTAATCCTTATGAATTTTTAAAAAATAATTATTATTCAAACAATGTAAAAAACTGTATGTAAGTTTTTAGTTTGAAGGTTAATAGATAAATAGAATTTGTTTTCAATTTTATTTTTATATGAATGTTAGAAAAACAAAGTAATTTTGAAGAAAATATAGAATGAAGTAAAAGATCCAATAGTAAGTGGCCCTTTTTATTTTTATGTTACTGATTATTAATAAATAATAAAATACAACATCCAAAAAAATATTTTAAAAATAAAATAAGATGCACTTAAATATTTAAAAAAAGTAAATTATTAATTTTTAATAAATAGTATTAATAATAAAAAATAATTCTAATAATTTGAAATTAATAAAATAAATAAAATAGATAAAATTAAATAATAATAATAATTGAGTAAAAATATTTGACTGTTAATTTGAATTTTTTTTAATATAAAATAAATAATAAGATTTTTATTAAAATAAATAATAATTTTGAAAGATTTAATTGCCGCATAATAGATATAGATTGGTTGTATTCTGTATACTATTCTGAAGTCTTATCTATAAATGAATTAGATTAAAAAAATTCAATTAATTCATTAAAAAATTCTTATTTATTAATTTTTTGAATTCTTACTTACAAATATTATTATTACTATTAAATATTAAATTTAATTGCTTTTTTTAAAATCCATAAAAATTTGAAGAATGAAGATATATTCATTAAAAATTAAAAAAAAATTAGACTTATTAAATAATTCTTTATTATTGTAATAAAAAAATCAATGGATATTGCATTTAAGCAGCATTATGATCAGCTGCAAAGAATCAAAAAAATAAAAAATTATTTTTAAATGAAAAACAATTAAAGGTAAAATATATTAATTATTAATCAAGGGAATCCAAGGAAATGACTGAAAAAACATACGACTGAGCAAGAGATTAAAAAAAGTAAAAAGATATAAAAGAAATTATTATTTTTCAATTTTACAATTATTTTAATAAACGAGATGAAGTAAATGAATGATTAAAATATTAAATGATTTTACTAAAATTAAACAGGAGAATTTTATAGCAAAAAATAACATTAATAATTTAATTAAATATTATTAAAGAACACAAAAATTAATTAGCTAAATAAGAATATATTTATTTTGTATTTTAATTAATACGCCAAAGCAAGCCGGTTCGAAATCAAATAAATAAGAAAAATAAACTTTTTAAATAAATTAATGTTTAATTCTAATAAATATTGTAAAACTTTCTATTTAAATTGTTATTCATGCTTAATTTTAAACTCATTATTATTTAAATTGAAAAATAAATTAAGTACAATAGTCTATATACAGTGTGTTCCATTAGAATAAGGGCATCCTATTTTTGGGAGTTTGACCATTCCCATGAACCGATCGAGCTGAAATTTTAACTGTAAGTAGCAATTCTGAAAATATTAAGATTCTAAAAGTGAGAAAGTGAAATGACAACGTAAAAAATTTTATCGAATTTTATTTCCAAGTTCGGGTGTTCCATTAATATAAGGACATTTTGGAAAACTGAGAAAAATCTCAACAACTACCAAAAACAAATGATAAAACAAGCTAAATAAGAAAGAAAAAATCTTTTTTCACATTTGTGTTTATTAAACAGAAAAAATTTTGCGGGTGAAAAAATGCTAAAATCTGAGTAAATTCGAAAAAAAAATTCTAGGGGGTTGGGAAAAATTTTATCTAGAAGATGAATATGACGAACAGAAAGAGGATTTTCTTTGACAATGTAGTGTAATTTTTTTGTTTAGTTATAGTCTGAAAATTTTGTATGTTTAGAATTTAATCTGACTTATTTAGATATAAGAAGGCACAAATTGAATATATTTTAATAAATTAATTCATTTATCAATATCTATGTATTTATATGTAGTCGAGAGCTGAAAGTTTTACCTTACAATTATAATTTAAATAGATGATTGTTTTGATACTGATTTCTGTTTTTATATCATTCATTTTTAATATAAAAGATATCTTATATGGTCTTTAGGTTTATGTATGAAAAAGACCTTGTTTTCATATTTAAATATCGTATAAAATATTATTTGTCTAATTTTGTAATTTTGGTAAATATTTATAAAATGTGCTTTGTAATTTTTATTTATTTTGAAGTAAATTTTGTAAAATTTACAGAAATATCTCTCTCAAATAATAGCATTTGTTTTTTCATTAAATAATTCGGAAAAATTCTTTGGAATTTTTGATGGCACTAATAGTTGGCATATGTCAGCTAAAAAATTATTTGAAAAAGGTTAGCCGCAAAACACAAGAGAGAAAGGGAGAAAAAATATATATTAACATGAAATTTCAATCCCTATCCCTACTGATCTGAACGTAATAATTAGGGCCAGGATTTTTAGTGGCGAAAAAATCCAAAATAGGTACCTAATTGTGGCGAAAAATCGCGAAATAATGACGTAAATTTTCATATAGTAGTGTATTTTCTCAGAATTACGAAATTTCGAACTAAAAATTGCTCAAATTAATCATGGACAATAAAAATATCATTTGAAAATTTTATGTGTGTTTTGAATAAACTTTATAAAAATGAGGCATTTGATCAAAATAAGGCTTTTTTGCCTGCCAAATGAGGCTTTTGAAAATTTTAATCTGGCAGCCCTGATTTTAGTCATCAATTAAAGCCTAAAATATTTATCATAGAAAATAAATAAATAAACTATTCTAAAAAAATAAATGAAAGCAATTTTTTAAATTGTTTATGATTTTAAGAAAGTTCTTACAAATAATTGAGTTAGTTTTGAAGCAATTAAAAGGTTTTATTAGCTTACTTTTAGATTTTTTGTGGATTTTTTTAAAATTTTATCCGTTTCAAAGAATTATTGGCAAAAAATTTCGATTTAATGAAACTTTTTTTATGCATAAAATTTGAATTATTTTTATATTTTGCCCTTTTTCTTAATGGAAATCGGTTTCTTTTTTAAACTATGGTTTTTAACCGCATTTTAATTTCCATATTCAAAAACTTAACAATGAAAGTTCTTTTTTGAACTCGCGTTTCCATTTGCGCAAATTTTTTCTTAAAATCTGGAAAAATATAAGCCTTCTTCTAATTCCATGTTTCGCAATTTTCTTCATTTATAAATAATTTAAAAGCAAAAATTTCCTAAATTTCAATTGTATCACTAATTAATATTTTTTGCAAATGGAAAATGAAATCACTTATCGTAAATGCTCTAATTATCGCCCAGTCTCTATTCATCTCGCAGTCTCCAATTATCCCCCCTTTCTGAGGAGTTTGAAAAATAATCCCCAGTCTCCATTTATCTCACATGGGGGATAAATGCAATTGTATTTTTCGAAAAATAATTTCTTTTAAAATTTTAATAAAAATTAATTAATTTAAAATCCAAATTCATTTAAATGTTTAATAAACATGAAAAAAAAATACAGAAAAATCACTTACTTCCTTAACCTGAACTCACATCCCCCTCATAATGATGCCTCAGATTTCAAAATGTTAAAAAAATAATCTCCCAGTCTCGATTTATCCCCCCGTACCTAATTATCCCCCCTTTTCTGAGGGGGTTGAAAAATAATCCCCTTGGGTGATAATTAGAGCATTTACGGTACTTATTAAAATGTCTTATATTATCTTTCAATTTTCTCTTTTATCTTTCGTTAAATTTCTTTTTATAATAATAATTTTAAAATTAATAAATTTTTTATTATTTTTTGGCCGGCAAACGGTGCAGCTATTAATAATTATTAATTTTTTACATACTAATGTAGACTATACATTTTTAATTCATTAAATCGAAAAATTTTAAAATTTATGATTTTGAATTTACTCACTTTTATATTTTATTGATTAATCAAAAACTTTAGTTTTTCCTTTATTTTTTAGTTTTATGAACTTTTAGTCAGTATGCATAATAAATGCAATTGGCCTGAAATTTTTGTGCTCTTGGACATTGTAATTTTATTTACATTTTTCTGAACATATTCAAACAAATTTTTCAAAATTTTTTATTATTTTTGTATAAGTTTTCGTGTTAAATATTTATTTTTATCTCGGAGGGTAAGTGTGTGTGTGTGTGTGTGACAGTGACAATCGGTGCTGATGTAAAAAAATGATGTTATATGAAGCAATTTATTAGGTTTTCTGAAATTATTAATTATTAGTTTCTAAAAAAATGTTTTATATGTCTTATTAAATTCTTGTTCCATACGGCTCTCTCGTTTGTTGGGGACCGATGAAGCATATTTTATAATTATTTATTGCATAAAAATCTCGTGTCTCGTGCGAAAATAAATTATTTACCTTATTTATCATTTCTTTTCTCCGAAAAAATAAATTTTTTTGTATTTTATAAGTTAAATTTGGAAAATAATTACTGAATAACTATTAAGTATGTTTTTTTCTTCTTTTATTCTTTTTATTAATGTTTATATGTACTTTCTCTTGTAAAAAAAATTAACTTAAGTATGTCGATTTTCATGATAATAAAATTAATTTACTTATAATTGTTTTTTAATTATTAATGTAATTTGTAATATTGCGCTTATGCGCATTTCTTTAACTATCGATCAGAGATTTATGCGTTCGTTTTTAATTTAATATATTACGGATTTAAATATTTTTTTGTTTATGTTTCGGAATAAAAATTTAATATTATATTTTTTTGTAAATTTTATAAAATTTGTATTGTATTATGAAGGTTTTAAAAGTTTTAAGATTTATTATTAAAATAAAACACTTTAGTATATCCATAAATTGTTATTTTTACATTCCACTTTGTTTTTCTTTTTTTTCTATTTTAATTAAATGCATTTTTATGTGAATTAATTGAAAAAAGCGTGCCGCAAAAAAAAGTGATTTTAAAAGCAAATAAATTCGGTTGGCTTTTAATTTTTTGGGCCCGATTTGATGAACATCATTGAATAATTTTTCATGTAAATATAGGAAATATCAAAAAAAAAAATTCAGGTTTCCGAAAATTTAGTGCCTATGCCATCCCTGATACACAATATTATTCATTATAAATTTAGAAAAATCGCTAAAAAATTTTTCTAATTTTTAATCCTTGAAATTCTCATAGAAAAATTTTTCTAAGATTTTTTTTTTAAAAATTTGAAGTTTATAATTGAAGATGTCATTTATTTACGCCTGAAGTGAAATAGAGCAGAAATTTAACACTTGGCCCGCTTTTTGGTCAATCTTGGAGTTGAAACATATGTGAAAATTAAAATTTTTACCACCCGGAACCCGGTCCCGGGCCCGGCAATTTGAAAACCCGGGTTGACCGGGTTTTGAGAGGCCGGGCCCGGAACCCGGTTAAAATAAAATTTTTTTATTTATTTTCAAATTGTTCTTTATCTTTTTTTCAAGCATATTTTTGTTTTCAAATTTCATTCTTTTTACTTATTTCTTATTTATTCAATTTTATAAATAAATAAATACAATATATTTCGTATATCGAAATCCTAATTTTTTCATATGAAGGTCTTCGAAAATGTTTTGCAAAATTGTCTTATTTTCTCACGAGCAGCTCCATGATCTCGTTTGTTTGATCAAGGATATTCATAAATCACATAGTAAAGAATGATATATTATTTTTATTTTTTTCAATTTTATTGTTTATCTTTGATACATATACTATATTATTAAATTTCAACTTTATATTAATTCAATTAAAAATTTCCTAAATTATTTATAAATTTATTTTGTTTTGAGTACATTATTTTTATTAATAAATTTTTAAAAAATTTCATAAAAATAGCATTATTGCATTATAGTATGATATTAAATTTATATTTATTTTATTCGCAATATATGATACTTTAATATTGTACTTAATCCTATTTTTAAACAAATTTAGATTGTTTATGTTAACGAAATAAACATTATTTTTCTTAAATTTAATTCTTGTTTAAAAAATGATTGTTTAATTATTAATTTAAATGCAAATTCAAATAACATTGAATTTTTATTTAATTCTTTAGGCATCTTTTTACACATTTGTTAACATATGAAATAATTAAATTTTTAAGTGGCTTTAAACTTTTATCTGTTATTTCAATTGTAAAATTCGCTTAAAATTATATGAGGTATTAAATTGATTCACTTTAATTTTTTATTATTGGATTAAACCAAAACTTTAATTTTCTTTTTTTATTTTTGTGAAATTTTTGGTCATAATGCAATTTGAATTCCATTCTTCTTATATTGTTATATCTATACATTTTAATTTCTTTACATTTCTCATACCCTATTCAAATATATTTTTTGTTTTATTTGCATTACATATACATATTAATTAAAACTAATTTAATTTAATCTCGAGATTGAGCAGCAATCGCGCTGTTCTTCCATTTGCGTTTATTATTTTTTTTGCATATTATAAAATTAATTTCAAATAAATTTTATTTCCTTAAGGAATATATTCATCTGTAACAATCACATTTTGGAGAAATTTTAGAATTAAGCTTCTTTTATGAATTGACAAGGTTCTTTAACGACTTTTAAATTTAAATCAAGAAATTAAATTTTACATTTAATTATTAATATTTTTCTTGTTTCAATTAGACATATTATTTTCGCCATTTTAATTCTATCATAAAATTTAAATCAAAAAATAATAGTTTCATGCTTTTTTGGTGAAACTTTGAGAAGTTTTTTATTATGTATTAAAATATATTTTAATTAATTTATCTTAAAATATTGTATATATATTTTTTGTATTCAATAATTTTCTTGGTGCTTATCTAAAGTAAACAATTTGTTGAAGTCCCATTGAATAATAATTATTTATTACAATAAATTAAATTACTGAATTATTCATTTAATTTTTTAAAAATAATATAAATATGTTTTTTAAACTCTTGGTTATTTCCTTGTTTTCAAACCATTTCTTGTTGAAGTCATTTATAATTAATAATTTAGAAAATTTTGATTTATGCAATGGATGAATTAAATGGATGCCATAGAGAATATTTGATTAGGTTCATGTTTTTCTAAATATCTCTGCGTACTCTTGCGTAGTGCTATTTGTTGTTCGACAAGTATTTATTCAGTTGATTTCGTATTTTATTCATCTAATTAATTTGTATTCTTTTAATTTATATTTTCATAATATTTTATAAATTTTTGTTTAATGTTTTTCTTCGCCTAAAAATATTTTAATTTTTCTTGATTTTAATTAAAAATTATTTTATTACTTTAAATAATAATGCATTTCCCCTGGCATTGCGCAATTTTTCTTAGCTACGTTAATCTGCTGAACATCTATTTATTTTTACTTTAATTGCCATACTTTAAAAATTATTTTACTTTATCATTCTTTATTATTTGATTATAATTTATCGCTTTAACTGCTACCGAAAATTCCCGAGTTGCAAAGATTCAAAGTTTTCCGGCGTTGCCTATCGCACCGCAGAGCCCCAAAATCTTATAATAATATTTAAAATTAGGTTGCTTTTAAGCAAAATTTATGGGTAATTTTTTTTTCCTTTTCATAGTGACGCGTTTAATATGTTCTGATAAGTAATTACGGCTTTAGTGTAAATATCTATTTCATAAAATAAAAATTAATTTTGTTCATTTGTTTTCTAATTATTTCTTTTTGCATTGGATAATTTTTAAATATATTTAAGTGAATTTAAAACATTATTTATAATATTTTTTGATTTTTTAGAGACGCATTATAAACACATATTTATTTGAGTATTTTATGTATGAATTGATTAAATAACAATTAAAATAATTAATTAAATGTGTTGTATGTTCTAACTTTTTTGAATCTTTGTTTTATAGAAAAATAATAATCGCAAAGCTTTATTTTTTTAATTACTAGTTTATTAATTATCAAAATTTCTTTTTTAATTAACATTAAAAATTTGTTGCTTTAGGGCTTCCTATGTTTAGCAATTCCATAGTTCCAAGCGCGATCGCTCAGCTCAAATTCTAGCTGATCCAAATGTTCCTCTAAATATTTTCATAAATTGAATACAATCTTGTTTATTAATCTCGAATTTGGGTAATTAAATCGTAATGCGAAAAGCAGTGTAATTTTTTATATCAATATTTATAAGATTAAGCATTTTAATCTTTTTTTACAATTAATTTTTTATTTTTTTATCTCTATAAATCTTTTGTTTAAATTTACCCGTAACCTTTAAACTACACTCATATACAGAATGTTGATAATTTTTTTGTGAATTCAAATTGGTTTGCTGTAAATTGATTTATAAAATTGATTTCTTAAATTATCATAATGATAATTAATTTTTAGTTGTTTTTTTTATAAAATTAAATAAGATGTTTTAGTTATATATATATGAATTGATTGAATAAAATATAAAAAAATTAAATAAATTATGTTCTACCTTATTTTGAATCATTCATAATTTAATTTAAAAAAGTATTTTTTAATGTTTGTGGTTTTTTAATTTTTAAATATAGATTGTATTTTTATTTAATTTTTATTAATTTTTGTCTTCCAATTGACATAATAAAATATTTGTTGATTAAAATCCCACTTTTTGGCGATTTTACAAATTCGGTGCAATATTTATTACACTAATATATTAATTTTTAAAATGATATTTTACACTTGAACGTTTCAATTTGTTTAATCAAAAAACTATTTTTTAATTATTAATTAATTTTAGATTTTAATTTTGCTGTTTTGCTTTTGAATTATCTTACTTTATTGAACATTAAGTATATAATTATATATGTGTATTGCTTTTGGATAATTAATAAAATTATATTTATTAATTAATAAATTATAAAATAAAAAAATATGTTTATCACTAGATTTTTATTCAAAAAGTTTTTTTTATTTCAATTA
Organism: Heterodera schachtii; assembly: GCA_023374025.1. Classification (NCBI taxonomy): domain Eukaryota; kingdom Metazoa; phylum Nematoda; class Chromadorea; order Rhabditida; family Heteroderidae; genus Heterodera; species Heterodera schachtii. The sequence continues at coordinate 959,234 of SIJG01000026.1, forward strand.
AAATTCTTTGTATTGTATTTTTAAACAATTTCATACCTTATTTTTTAAAAATTCTTATTTAATCATTCCTTTGAGCCATCATTCATTGTTTCTCTCAATCTTTTTTTTTTATTTAAAATTCTTTTATTAACAAAAACCTATTTATGGATTTTGAGATTAATTAAATCCACGTTTTACAATTTCATTTTAATTTTTTTTTCGTTCATGCAACAATTAACTGTTTAGCTATTATTTACATGTAATAACCAATTTAATTTGATCCAAGAAATTTTCAGATGGCGACAGTATTAAGGTATTTTGTTATTATCATCAATTAAATAGCACCAAGGTTAAGACTTAATTAATATCTTATTTATTTGATTTGTAATACATAAAATAATATAAATTTCAATTTATTTATGACTTAGGTAAAAAAATCATTATTTTCTTAAATTTTTTATGTATTAAAAAATATGCATTTGCATATTTTTTGCAGCTGTTTTTAATTTATTTTTTATATTTTCAAAGTAAATTATTTTCTTGGTTCATTTTTTATTTTTTGTTTTTTAAATTTAATAAATTTAAATTGTTTACTTAATTGTAATATTTTTATATTATTTACTATTTATTCTCCTCACGTTTACTGCTGTACAACTGTGTTAATTTGCCAATGTTGTGAATAAAATTAATTAAAATGTTATTGTAGAAAATTCATTTATTTAAATTGAAAAATATTAATTTCCGTGAATTTTTGCGTTATTTAATTTTGATTTAATGTTTTATTTGTTTGGTGATAAAATTAAATTTATTTTTAAATATCTCTAAGAAAAATTTAAAAGAATTTTATCGTTTTTAATTAAATTTTTAGAGCCATTCATAGAAATTTTTATGATTAGCAAAAAATATACACTTCTTTTAAATAATTTATTTAATATTTTTTGCACCTAATGACATAACGAATTTAAATAATTTTTTGAGTGTTTTTTAATTTTAATGGTTTATAAAATAACTTTTAAAATTATTAGTATATAAAATTATGCTCATAAAGGAAAAATACTTATATATAAAATTACCTTATTTTTATATAAAAATTAAAAAATAAAATAATGCTTTATTTTGTATTAAATTTATTTCTGTATTTCTCTTGTTTAGGCTAGTTTTGAAAAGAAAATTTAATATTTAATTTTATTTATATATTCAAAATATATTATAATATGAGTCACTCCGATTTTCTTGGATAAATGATTATAAAGTTTTATATAATTTTTTCGATTTTATTTTTTTTTAATATATAATTTTTTCGATTTTAATTTTTTTATTTCTTCTATTGTACAAATATGTTTATTAATTTAAATGTTTCGTTCGCATATTTGTCATTTTCGAATGTCTGAAATGCTGTTTAAATAGTTTAATAATTATATTTCATTTTAACTTTAAAAACTTAAACTAAGAATGTTTAAAAAATAAATAATTAATATTTTAACCAATTACATAAAAGCAATTAAAATTTAATAAGTAAGAGAGTGCAGAATTTTTTGTTCTTCTCCTTTTTAACATAATATTGTAATGTGAAATTAATTGGTTTAATCATTATTTGAAATAAAGACGAATGAAGAAAATAAGAAAATAATTAAGAAATAAATAAAATAAACAATAAATTAAAGAAGTATTTTATTGACCTCAAAAATCATCCTAATTCGAGAGCAATAGCAAAGAGAAAATATTCATGTGATTATATTAAAATTAAGTTGAGAAACTTTTATTTATTGATATCAAAGTGAACATAAAAATCAACATAAATAAAAATTTATCCACGGACATTAAAAGAATAATGGCGGCCCTAAAAAAACTCAGAAAATTATAAAAACATATTCAAATTTTATAAAGAATATTAGATATTGAAATATAAAAGATGAAAGTAATAAAAATATTAAATTTTTAAATGATTTTGAAAAACTTGATTTGAGTTAAACCTAAGTCAAGAAAAAGACTATTATTCACCATAAAAGTGAACAAGCTTGCGAATATGTTGCAAACCTAAAAGTGTAAAAAAAGCTTATTAGGGATAATAAATTATATTAAATAAAACATTAAAAAATAAAATCAAATAAAGAAATAAAGAGGGTAAGGATACTTTATGTATATAAATATTTTATTGTAAATTAAAAGTTAAGATAAGTAAAAATTAAATAATTTTCAATCATCAAAATTTTTTTACAATAAAATAAAAAACCAATAGATAAGTCATTATAAATAATTTATTTTAATTATAATTCACAAATATTCATGTATTACGGAATTATTTTATAATACATCAAAATTCAACAAGACTATGCATTTGTTTATATTCAACTAAATGCGGAAAAATTGAAAATTTAAGGAAAAATGTTAACAATAATTTATTAAAATAAAAATTCGGAAAAAGGCGAAATTTTTTTTTTAAATTTGCGGTCAGGCAGATTTGAATAAACAAAAATTCTAGAAAGAATATAATAAATTTGAAAATTAATGGTTGATTACTTTAATATAATGGATACCTATATGCAAATTATAAGTCAGAATAAATGAAATATTAATAAAAATAAATTAGATTTATAATATAACCAAATATAATAAGAAAACTATGATGGATTAATAATATTGTTTATTTGATCGGAATTCCAAAAAATATATAATTAATCGTAATGAAAAAAAAAAAATTATTCAATTCGCAATATAATACTGTTATTTTTATTTAAAAAAATTAAAATAAAATCAATTTTTTACGTATTTTAAAATGATAAATAAATTTATAAAATCTTTGTTTATTAAATAAAATTAGTCACAATTACGAGACTTTGTTTACACGAGTTAATGCTTTAAAAATAATTTTAAATTTAAATTATTTCAAAAAGATACATTTAAGCATATACAAATTTATATGGTTAATATTTACAAAATGATTAATTAAATTAATCTTTGTTTTATTAAATCATTGAATTATTTAAACCTATTTTAAAGAAATAAAAATCTATTAATTATTTTAATAAAAAAAAACAATTGAAAAAAGCTAAATTAGAGAGAGATAAATTATAAAAATAATAGTACTTATTTTCAGGGTATAAAGAATGGAATGCTTGCTGTCTCTTATGTGTAGGGATGCAATTTTTAGGCGCTAAAAAATCCCAAAAATAGAAACAAAAAATGGATAATAGGCTCTAAAAAGTTCCGAATTTATCGGTGTAAAATCGAATCAAAAAACAAAATTATTATGCCAAATAATTAGTGAGATACATAATTTTCAAAATAAAAAATTATCGTCTATAAAATAAATTACTTAATTTTGGAAATGAATTTTTGAGAAATTTTTTTTGATTTTTCGAGTTTTAAAAATATTTGTATTTATCTAAAAAATTTTTGAAGAATTAATCATTAAATATTTTTTGAAGTTGATTTTGAAATAAATCCAATTTATTTTCTCTTGCTCTGTGTAGCGAATTTCTGCACATTTTGTGCTTTCGGCTTATTAATTATGTATGAAGTCAAAATTTATTTGTCATTTATTTATATATTTCAATTGAAATAGGTTAATTTATTGCTTTGTACATTTAATTGTTATGGATTTTATTATCTTTTGGTAGCAATAAATAAAGAAAAATTTAAAAACCAATGGTTGCAAATTAAAATTAATCAAATAATGAATGTTCTTTTTAAAAAGAAAATTAAAATATATTTATGAAAAGACAAAATATGTTATTGAAGACGTATCAGAAAAAATAAAAAAGCCAACATCACGATCTCTAAAATCACATTTTGGTCATTCCCCGCCGGTCGGGGACCCGATACGGACAAACACAGATTTTTTCTCATCTTTACAGTCATTCTGCTTACTTTAAGTTAAATTTAAGTCTTAAAAATTAAATCATTAAGTGAAATTGGGAAATTATTTCTATAAATAGTTTCTTAAATGGGTTTTTTAAATATTGTAAGGGTTTTCGACGCATTTCATTATTTCTTAATTATTTCCCATTGGCCATTATCAATTCAATCATATTTTATCGTTCACACGCTTTTCCTTTTTCGGTGTAATGTTTCTCCGCCCATTCTCTTCGCATTTCTCCTTCCCCCAGTGATCAATAGTCAGTTAGTTGTTGAGCAGACTTCAATGATATTCCTATTTTCTCGCTTCGTGTAAATCCAACATCGAATGAATAAACACATCTTTAACAGTCAATGAGGCGTTTGGGATTTGGGGCTCAGTCATAGGGCCCATGGCTTTCCCCAATTCCCTCCCAAGTTCCATCCGGGATAAACGGTGCATAGTTGGTCTGGGGGGCACAGTGCGCATCCCTCACTATATTTTCATTAGAATTAATTGTTAATATATTATGCCTTTATAATTTTATCCTCGTTAACCTAAATATTATGGTTATTATTTAAATAAATTTATTCCATTAATCATCGATAGATTTATGTAATAATTCCTTATTATTTATTAATTTAAAATTTTTGTAAACTATCAATTTAATGAATCTTTCTTTATACATTAATTACGTTATACAAATTTTTTTGCAAAGTTCTTTTTTATATAATTTTTTTTTTTTTCAAAGTTTTTAAATTTTCTGTTCACATAGGCGTAAATCATTGAATATAAGAACATTCTATTAAATTATTAATAAAAGGTAATAAATTCAATATATAACTATTTTTTTGCTTTATTTTATAAAATATAAAATTTTAGTTGTTATTATTATGTTGATATGTTCATTTTATTAATTTAAATTATAGCAGAACCTTTTAACTTTTTTTTCTTTTAATTCTATACTTTGTTTTTCGATAAAAAAATATGCTCGGATGCCATATGCTAAATTTTTATTTTACAAACATTATATTGTATAATTTATGTATTTATTTCTTTTTTTATTTAAATAATAGTAAAATAAATTTATTTTGTATCTATTATTTCTTTTTGCTCTTTAATCTCACGGTCTCTGTCTGCAAATAATACAACGTTTCGAGCATCGCTTTTCGAGATTATTTGATTCGTTTGTTTTATTTATTGTTGTAAATTTATTCCATTTATTCTCTTGTTTAAAAATATGAATATAAAAGTTTTTCATTCATTTTCAAATCCTTTATGCCTTAAATAATTCCTATAAATTTTCCAATAATTTCTGTTTTAATCAGAAATGGGTATTATCGTATTAGTAAGACAAAGTTAAAATAAATCATAAATAATGAATAAATAAAAATAAAAGCCAATTGAATAAATGACTAAGTAATTTATTTTGATCTAATTTTTAAATTAGAATGTTTGTTTAACACAGGTGACAAATAATAATTATTTGATATAAACTCGAGATACTATCATTTCATGAACATTTATTAAAAAATTAATAAAAATCATTTTTTTAATGGTTAAATAAAATCACTAACAAAATATAAAATTCTAACATTGCTAATTTTTTCTATTTTCTACATATTTCATCTTTTATCCCATGCGTCAGGGCGTTCATTTGATGCAAATATTGAAGATGATATATTGTTGACAAAGTTCATAAATAATTTTGTTTGTAAGACTTTTATTATTCTGTATGTAAGCAAAGTTTTTACACATTTATATTAAATTTCTGAGGATAATTAATCAGTGGTATTATTCCAGCTAGTAAAGGAATATATTTTCGTTAATTATATAGTTATATTAGCTAAATTTATTTATTTCAAATTAATAATTATTAAATTTTTTTGTTTATATATATTTCCTAAAAGCAAAATAATCATCAGCCACTTTATAATTGACAGAAAATTTTTATTTAATAATTTTGCTTTTAATTACATTTTGATAGTTTTAATATCGGCTTTCTTAAATAATTTTTTGCTCTTCATTATTTCCTCATTTACAAAATATTTTGTAAAGTGAGTGCTTCCAATCAATATTGCGGCAGTATGTAAGTTTCATAAAGTCATCAGCGAAAGTGAAATTATTGAAAAATTTAAAATTAAAATAAATATTATTTAAATAGATTTTCTTTTTTTATTTGTAATTTAATAAAATATAATATATTAATTTTTCAACTATTCTCGGCACTAAAAACTGATACTCAAGAAAAAATTAAAATTCGAAATATATTTATATTTTTTATAATTAAATTTTGCTTTATTCTTTTTTATTATTTATTTTTAAAAGATTTATTTTTTAACTAACATTCAGAATACTCTTTATTATTAAAATTAAATAAATTCAATTTTTTGGTAATTTTTTAATTTTCTTTTTCAAATTAATAAATTATTAAAAAAATTTTTTTTTTGATTTTATGAATTATAAATAAAGAATGGTTTTCATTTAAATCTTTTGATTAAAAAATTGACTTTTATTCATTTTAAATGAATTATTTTATTTATCCAATTAATACTATACTTGATTATTTAAAAAAGAAATCTGCCGGTATTTGATCAAAAGTAATTTAATGCGTTTTTAAAGAAATATTCATTAAGAAAATTTTTAGAATTTCTAAAATGAAAAATAAATCATTAAAATTAATATAGCTTTTCGCTTTATGGAAAATTTAAATCAATTAATTTTACACTATTATTTTACCATATTACTTCTAATTTAATGTTATAATTATTTAAAATATAAATTGTTTTAATTTTAAATGTTTGTTTTATTTTAAATTAAATTGTCAAATTGAATAACATTCGTTATTAAAAATGATTCATTTACATATTGAAACTCGTCGTGTCTGCAACATATTTACAAATCGTTCCTCTTGCAATTTATTGAAATTTTATTTTATATTTTATACCATTAATATTTTAATTGAAATATTTTAATATAAAGCATTCCTATTTTTTAAAAATTTTTTTTTGGAAATTGCGATTAAATAGAATTTTTGCCAAAAATAACCTTTTTAATTTTTAATTTAAAATATTAACATTATACATAATTATTGAATGAACATTATGTAATTTAAATATTTTTTTTCTCGGGATGTATGCTTACAAGTTTGTAATGTGCTCGTGCAGCGAATTTTTAAAATATTGTGCAAATAATCAAATGCTTGTTTAATAATTATAGAAAATTATTTTTGTTCATTTAAATTATTTAAAATTAATTTGATTTTAATGTAATTTTTTCATTTAAATGTAATGAATTTCACCATTTTAAATAAATTTGTTGGTGCTAGATTTGTTTTTGATTAATATTCTTTTTAATTTTTACTTTTCTTATATGTTTTATTATTTTAAATTTTTCATTATTATTTTATTGTTTTACATAATATTCATCTGAAAGTTTTTAATTGGGTAAATTTTAGTAATGATTTTATTTTAAAATTATTTTCTCTTCTTTATACAGATATGGAATAACCGAATTTCTGTAGATATTGGATTCAGCAAGCATGTATTTTTATAATTATTAATTATATTTTAATTCTTTAGATAATTGTTTGTTATCTTTTAATTCATTAAATATTGCTGGAAAACACCAGCAGAAGATTACTTTACTCTCAAAACATTCAAAGTAAATTAAATTATGTATCTACTTATTTATTTAATATTAAATTCTCTTTGAAATTAAAGGGCTGATTTTTAAAAGGAAATTCAATTAAAAATCTAAATTTTTTCTAAATAATGAATTATTTTAATTATATATATTAAAAAAAGTCAGTTTGTTTTGTGAGGAATTTTAAATTTTGCGTTCTTTTAAAATAAAAATCACAAAAATTAAATTAAATCCATACGAATTAATGTGTTAAATTTTTTTTATTAGTATTTTACAAGAAATAATACAAATTAAATTATATTTATGAAAAAATCTTCTCGAAATAATTGAAAATTGAATTGAATATTGCCACTTCTTTAATATTTCTTGTTAATCAAAAAATTCCTAAAAATTGCTTGTAAGTAAAATTAAATTATTATTGTTTATTTGAAATTTATAAAATTATAAATAACTTGTGGTTATTTTAAATTGATAAAATTTTATTCGAATTGAATTTATTAAATTATAAAAAACTGGCGGTTATTATTTCTTTGTTTTGTTTAATACATTTATTAGTCTATCATTTTATTTATTTCTAATTCTTTTCTTGACATACTCACTCTCTTCTGTGAACTCCGGTTGGTAGTGCAGTTGCACTTTTCACGTTTATTAATTCAAAATTTGAATTTTTATTTTTTTTGTTACTGTTTATTTTTTCTAATATTTTTCAAATTCTTTCATTTTATTAGAAAATAATACGTTATATATTTTTTAAATATATTTATTGTCTATTTACAGGGTATCTTCATTAAATTTTATAAAGATATTTTATTTATTAATTGTCGATAGTTTAATTAAATAATAAATTCGTATTAAAATTTTGAAATTTTTATAAAATAAAAATAAATAAAATTAAAATTCAATTCATCTATTCAATCTTTTGAAATTTTTAATTATACATTCAGCAAATCTTAGTGCGCATTTCGAAAAATTTTTGATATAACTTCTTTTTATAAGTTCGTTCCTTAGTCTTTTATTAGAAATAATAAATGGAAATGGGTTTTATTATTTTATTTGCGAATATTAGGAATTCATAAAAAAAATTACAATCATTTACAAAAACTAAAATTAAAATTAGTTTTATTTTTCATTTTTATTTAATTAAAATAACTAATCAAAAAATTTACAACCATTTACAAAAACTAAAATTAGTTTTATCATTGGTTTTTATTTGAAAATAGAATAATTGGAATTTCATTTTAAGTATTGTCTTCGAGTTTTATTGTGTATATTGTACAAAATTTATTCAATAAAGTGCAAGCTTTATGATTGATGGAATTAGTGAAAAAATATTTGCCTTATTTCTCATTTATTACTTCAAATTTCATTGTAATTTTCATTTAAATAATAAAAATTTATAATTATAAAAAAAAAAAGTTATTTCTTATGGCAATGAAATAAATTTTGAATGTTATTCGGGCGCTGCCTATGTCTAATTTTTATCTTATTAATAAGAATTAAAGAAATTTGAAATTATTTTTTATTTTTCTCTTATGACTCTTAATTGTTGATCTTGCCTATTATATATAATTAAAATGGATTTCAAAATCATCTTTCTCTTTTCTTTAAATTATTTTAAAAAATAAATAATTTATCAATTTGATAATTTGTTTAGTATTATTATTCAAATATTATTTATAAAAATAATTAGATTAGCTAATTAACTATTATTTGTTTGTTATTTAATATTTCGATAATTTATTGAAAATTAATGTAATTTTCTCGAATATACTGGAATAAATATAATAAAATCAATTTATTAGTTTATAGATAAAATTTTATTTATTTAAATAAACTTAATATTTGCAAAATCGCATATAATTGGGAAGGTTCGATTTCGAACTCATAAGGCTCAATAACTTTGAGAGCTATAAATTTAATTGTATGCATTTAATATATTTGTTAAATTTACTTAGTTTTATTTTCATAATTATTTGAATAAGGATTTATTACTAATTATGCCATAATATTCTATTTGATATTTCTTTATCTATTGGTCTGAGATTTATGCGGCTCTTGGAACATAAACAGAATTTAGAACTACTTTGCCATATCTTTATTATCAGTTTATAAAAAATTCTTTTATATTTTTTCAAAAAGTGGAAATAATTTTAATTATCTTTGTTTTTTATTTCATCATTAAAATCCTGTGCTTTTGATGGAATTTAAGTTAGATTCTCTTCGAAATATTTTTTATGTGTATTATATTGCAAATTCTTTAGTATTTTCATTAAATATGAAATTCTATGTTATACTATTATATAAAATTTAGGCATTTAAAAATTTATTTTAGAATTCTTTATTATAATTATAGAATAAAAAATTAAAAAATTTTTAAAGCTATTTATTATGACCATATTTTGCCGTATTTATTATTTATTCTTTTAATGTAGATTTAATTTTATTTCTATTCTTTATAAATATCTACCTAAATAAATATTAAATCTTTTTTTCCAATTGAAAATCTTTTTTTACTTCTATAAATTTTAATGCTTATTAATAAAGATAAGAATAAAAAATACAAAAAATATATTATTATTACAACTTTAGACATGAATATGATTTTAATTAATAGTTAACAACCCCGAAACAGAATTCATCACCAATCATGAGATTTAATGAAAGTACTTAATATAAAATTGTAATACTTAATAATGAAAATATTTGATAAAATTATTTATCTCCTAAATATTAACTGAAACAAAAATGCTTTGTAATATAAAAAATGCTGCGGAACTTGATGAGAAACACACTTTTAACTAAACGAAATTAGAATAAAATTTAAATTTAACAATATTTACTTATAACAATGAAAAAATAAATAAAATGAATAATAATAATTTGTTCATTTATTATGAATTTATTAAAGAGAGAGTAGCAGAAAGTAAATTTAAATTAATTAACAGTATAAAAATGGAAGAAAATTATTAACTCTCCTGTACTTGAGATGAGATTAAAATTAAAAAAATGATAAAAAAAGAGAAATAACCTAAAATAAAATAATAAAACTCGTAACAAAATTATATATTTATATATCGAGTAAATAATTTCGCATGAGATTAAAAGCAAAAATATAATCAAATTTATTTTACAATGCTGAAATGAATAAAATAAGCAATAAATGTAACTAAATTTAACCATTAAGCAAAAAGTCTTTAAAATTTTAGGCTAATTTTAGCTGTCACGAAGAAAAATACTTTTAAAATTTTTATAAAAATTTAAAATATTAAAAAATGAATTAATGAACTCGTCAGTTAGTCTGTTTTTACAACACAATGTTAAACCAAATTTATGGAAATTTGATTTCAAAAATTTTAAAAAATGAAATAACATAATAAAATTAAAAAACTAATAAACTAAATAAAAAAGAAATAAAATTGTTTTTAAATAAATTGTCAATCTATTCATTAATAGGAGTAATAAAAATTATAAAAATTAAATCAAATAATAAGAGAACATATTTTAATAGAAAATTTAATAATTTTTGTATATTTTTTATGGAAAAATCATCTGACCTAAACTTAATTAAGATTTTAAGAGAAAAAAATAATAAAAATACATATGCCATGATGAAAAAATATAAGACATATTTTTTTAGATATTTATTTGGACTAAATCAAAAAAAAATTTGGTAAAATAATTTTTATAAAGTTCTACACACATGTAAAACGAAGAACGATTGGGCACATGAAAATAGTAACTAATAATTGATATACATAATATTTCTTTAAGTTTTAACTTTAAAAAATGAAAAATTTTACTTTTATTTTCTCATTGGGGTCAATGGCTTAATCAAATGTTCTCCCGCTTTTATTTTTCTAATATGCTTATTCTCTCCAAATATTGTAGGCCAAATTATTCATTTATTTTCAATAATTTTGATTTTATGTTTTAGTAACTTTTTTTAAATCATATTATATATGAAATATTTGCATCTTATAGATTTCTTTATTCTTTATTTTGATTCGTGTTTGCCTAATTTCTTGATTTTATTTTTAAGTATTCTTTTGGATCCTCGGTTTAGGGTCGAATATAAGAGAAAAATTTTTAAGAAAAGGGGGTCCGGCGGTGCCGATAGGCGCCGCCGGGGGAAATTTTGAAAATTTGAGTGAGATTTGTTAACAGATTTTCAACAAAAATGGCTTCTTGTTTGGGATTATTAGGCTCAATTTGTACGAATTTTCATTTAAAAAATGATAAAATATATATCAATTAAAAAATATGAGGAATGATATTTTCTTGATAGGAAAACCAATGAGTATACACAAACAATTCAGAATATTTAAATTACTGTAGAGGGATTGAACCAGGGGAAAGAAGAAGGGAAAGTGAAGGAGACTAGCCACTAGGCCATTTGCACAATTGTCAGTGACACTTTTAAAGGATATATTAATATATTTTTAAAATTTTTCCCTTTAACTCTAATTTTCTTATCTAATTTTTCACTCAGACCTCCTTCTTACCAGTGCTTGTTTTTCCCGGTTGCCCTACCGAGACCGGGACCGGGACCGGGACCTGAGCTTTTCAAAATCCGGGACCGGGAACCGGGACCGGGACCTCGGATGACCGGGAATTCCCGGCCCGGTCCCGGTCCCGCTCTACTCTAGATAAAACTATTGTAAACAGAGAAAGTCCTTTTTTAACAACGTAAGAAGTAAGAAGCACGAATTTGTAGAATGGAAATAAGTTGGCGCACCACAACAATTAGGGCTTATAAAATAGGCATAAAAATGGAAATTTGGCACTAAAAGCCTAAAACTTAGGGGAGTAAAACATCAAAATTTAAAAAGCAACAAAATTCTAATAAAAAAATATTAAATATAAAGGTGAAAAAGTCTAAAATTAAAAAACAACAAATTAAGCCAAAAGAAAAAGAAAAGTGTTTTTCCTACTATTTAGAGCATGTAGAAGCCAGGAAAAAAACATGCATTTGCATATTTTTGCAGCCCTAATAATCAATAACCATTTAAAAAATATTAAAAACGAAGCAAAACATAATTTATCTCGACATTTAGGATTTAAAAATGGGCTAAATTACAAAAAAGGAATTTTGTTTTCATATATTAATTTGCAGTTAACTTAATGAACATTTTACTTGACACATAAATTTATTATAAAATTTAAAAATCATGGCCGGACTCGGTGAGATTTACGAAATTAAGTGAAAAAAATTCGTAATAAGGTTCAAAATTCTAAAGTTAAGTGCACAAAAATAAAATTAAATGAAGAAAATGATTTATTTAATAACAAAAATGTTTCTATTTATTTAATATTTGCAAATTCAAAAATTTTTAGGAAATCTTTAATATTCAAAAATAATTAAAGAATTCAAGTCATTGTAGAGACACTCGCAATATTATCTCAATCAATGAGTAATAAATAATAAGAATTATTGGCAATAAATTAATCACGAAGAATGGTAAAAAATTTTTTAATAATTTATATTAAAATTATTTATGAAAGGAGGCATTTGGATTAGTGTTCAATGCAGCCAAAAGCAAGGGAAATTTATTTTTCTCCAACTAAATATTCAATTCAGATATTAAATACAATTAAAACATAATAATATAATTAAAAAACTGAAACATCTAATTAAAGTACCTTTTAAATAAAATTATAATAAACAATAGAATATTAATCAAATAATTTACATTATTAAGGATATTCTTTGGAACTAAATCAATTATATTAAGTATTAAATAAATAAAATACAAATTTTTAAAAACCTGGAAACAAAAATAAAATAAATAGTAGTAAAAATCGCGAAATATGCACCAAAAAAGAGAGAAAAAAATTGTAAAATAGACATTAAATAGGCAAAAAAATCCTCGATTATTACAAAAAAATACAAATATAAGCAAAACCAATTGGAAAAGATGGAATTCTTTTTTTCCATTTCATTAAGTCTTCAAAAATATTATATAAATCTATTTATGAAACAAAAATTTTTAGTGGGACCAAAAATTTTAAAAATGTATTAAAAATTTAATTATATTATTTTCATCTTATTATTTGAAATTAGTAATGATTCCCCGTAAAAGAAGAATAGAATTATTTTTAAATTAATAATTTATTTTAAATTCATAATTATCTAAATGAGATAAAAACAGCATGCAACGCAGAATTAAATCTATCTGAATAAAAAGTAAAATAATTGAAAATTTTATCTATTTTTTTTAAATAAAAATTAATTATTAAAATAAAATTAAAAATAATATTTGAATACGGAGCTCAACTCCAATTACGTTAGGGTACGGATAATGGAAATGAAAAACAAAAAAATGCATTTATTAATATAAGATATTTTGCTGTTAAATAACATTTATTTTTTTATTTTTTAAAAAAATAAAATAATTTTTTTTTCACATTACAAATGAAAAAAAACTCAGATTAGGAATTAATGCATGAGCAGGAAATTAAATTGAAACAGATCTAAAGAAGAACATTTAAAAAAAACATTTAAGAGTTAATAATAATAAAAAGAAATTAATTCAAAAATAAGAATTGAAAAATAAATAAGGTAATAAGGAATAATTATAACATTTCTAATTATTATGTTTAAATTCGTACATATTTTTAAAGAGATTAAAAACACTTAATAATTATAAGTTATAAACAAAAAAATTTTCTTAAGATAACAAAAAGAAACTCAAAAAAACATTTATTATATACATAGAACCGCCGGAGATCGATGGAACACTTTCGCGGAACCTCAACATGAAAATAGAATAAATAAAAGTTGATATTACAATTATCAATTTTTAATTGAAGCCAAATTTATAATGCATTTAAATCATTTATTTTTCCGAAATAAGTCTAGCATAAATATTTGTTAAATGAACTAACAAAATTAAATTCTTAGAGAATTTAAATGGTCAAAGAAAGATGCTAATGAGGTCGTAAAATTCTAAAGTTAATGAATAAACTTAAAATTCACGAAGAAAATAAAAGATTTAAAAAAAAAAAATTAATATTTATTTATTATTTTTAAATTTACTAATAAATTAATTAATTTTTCAGTGAAAGTTACATAAAAATTCAAAAGACAAAATATTTATTTGTGTAATTTTTAAAATTTTTATTTCTTGTTCTTTAATTGATTTTTATTTATTTATTACTGGATTTATTATTTAAATTGGATATTTTCTTTAATTGAATTGTTATTAATATTTTATTTTGTTCAGTGTTGGAAATGGTTGTTCATGACGGTCGACTGATTTGTTTCCGATACTGTTTTATTCAAATAACTATATTTATTGTCAGGATAACAAAGGTTGTTTTTATAATTAGTTTTTTTATTATTAATTTATTCGTTAAATTGTTTAACTACTTAGACTGAAATAAAGGTATTTATTTTATTTTCAACTAAATTTTCTGCATTTATTAGTTATTTGTTTCTGAAAGGGTCTACTATAGGTGCTATTAAATTCATCTCGTCATTATTGTTCTTTAAGACTGAAAAAACACTTTTACAAATATAAATAATATTCTTTCTAATTAAATATTAATTTTAAAATAATTTCTTATATTTTGATGGCATTTAATTCATTTAATGCAAAATAAATATCAATTTAATTATTGTCTAATAATATTATCATTCCGTAACACTTATTTTTTTATAATAAATGCTTCAAATTCTGTACAATCAACTACTTATATGTCTTATTATTTATTTGCTACAAATTACGAATTAATAAGTTAATCAGAAAAATGAATCAAATGATTTATTATAATATAGCGACTACTTTTTTTTATCAATAATTAAAATTCGATCTGGGTAAAAACTTATTTTTTCTTAATGCAATTATATCATATAGTTCATTTTTATGAATTTTTTATTAGTTTCATTTCGTGTTAAAAATAAGATATTTGAAATTATGTATTCTCTATATGACTATATTATTTTAATTTTAATCAACATTTGCAATTATTTTACCGTTTTAACTGATTTGTAATTTATTTTGGCAGTGTTAGTTTAAATTTGTGCAAGAGTTTTATTCTCTAGGTTTTTCAAGCCTTAAATTGAAATTAATTATTAAAAATCAAACAATCGTTTTGGGTTTAAAAATTCCATAATGCATTTCAAATGTGATCAACTTTTTTAAAAATTTAATTTATGAATTTTTATTTAAATTTTTTTTTAATTTAAATTTTTTGTTCAGCATTAATATTATCTGAAGTAATTTATTTCAAGTTTCTTAATTAAGATGTAAATTTCCAAGTTTATTCACCAACACTTTTTCTGAAAAATTATTTTTTAAAGAGTATTACTTTTGATAATAAAGAAATTAATGAACTTTCTTAAATTTTTCATAGTCTGAGTTGGCCAATATAAGTGTTATGTTCATTGTCTCTAAATGTTTTTTTTTTTTTTTTTTTTTGTAATTTTAGTTGATTTGCAAAAACTCTGGTGACTACCGAAATTTAATTTGATGTTATCTGTTATTTTTCAAATGTTTTGTAATTTTAATTTAATTATTATAGTAATTCTTTAATAAAATTTTAATCATATGTTTTAAAATTATCTAATTAATCCATATTTTATTTAATTATTATTTTTCAAAATTATGTTTTTAACCTATTTTTACCAAATGCTTCTCTTTAAACAATAATAATTTTCCTTTATGATGCCCGCTATTTTCATATTTTTATCATCTTTTAATTTTTATTTTATCGAAATATTATTAATTTTCAATAACAATTTTTCAATGGTTTTCAAATTTTTTCTTTTTAATAATAAATGTAGAACTTAGCTCTTAGTTGAAAAAAATTATTATTTTAAATAGAATTATTATTATTTTTTAAATTTTTATAAATTATTTTGATATTTAAAATTTTTCTTCATTCGGTAGATTAATATTTTTTTAATAATTTGATAAATATATCAATCATTACATTCTTTTTGATGTCAAGCTATGTACTATTAAGCATTTGTCTGAAGATTATATAAAAATTAAGAAATAAGAGTAAAAATAGTTTAATTTTAAATTAAAATTTCTTTTATGATTTGCTCCATGTTCTTAAGCCAAATATAATATTATTTTTTAAAGTTTTGACTATTTTATTTATTTTTTTCATTGTTTATAAATTCGACAATAACAAATGTAAAATTGAATTAAATTGTTTTTATTTAGAGTTTTGGTTTTAACTTTTCAAATAACAAACATGGAAAAAATTACTGCCACAATTAGTTTATTGTTTAAATTTATTTCGTATTTTTACAAAAATATATTTGTTGCTTGTGAAATTGAATTAAATTTTGTTTTCTTTTTGGGTTACATTTTTGCTTAAACTTTTTTCCTTATTGATTAACATATTGTAGTAACAATAAATACATTAATTAAATCATTGCTTAATATTTTTTCTAATGCAATTTTATAAAATTTATTGATATTGGATTTTGCATCTAATTATGCCAATATGTTTATAATATTTAGCTTTCTTTATTTTACTGATTTCAATTACATGTACCAAAGATGCCAAGACCAATAGTATTATAATGATTTATCATTAATTTATTTTCCTTCCAAATCTTCAATCCTGTATGAATCAGGTGTCGTCGCGTTGACAACAACGATTTTTAAACAATTCTTCGGTAACAAGCTTAAAAATTCAAATTATTTGCACAATAATAAGTAATAACTTTTAATAATTTGTGAAATTGTAATTTTTTATTCAACGAATTTTAATTATTATTATAATAATTTAATCTATTTTTTCTCTTATTATTTTTTCTATTTTAATCTCATGTCATGTCGTTGAATAATACCGCCGTTGAAATGTGCATTGAGTCTATTATAAATTAAAAATATTAGATATTTATTTGATTGGTTTATTAATTTTTAATCTCCTTTAATGTTATTTTTGCTGAATATTTGGGTATGTTTTATTATAATTTATTCAATCGTTAATTTTTTTTTTGTAAAAATTGTTAATTTTTATTAAATTTAGAAATTAAAAATTTTTAAGTATTTATTTGTTTATATATTCAAAATCAAAGGGTATTTTAAATTTAATTCTTGGGTATTTTTGTATTCTAGTAATATTTTTAATTAAATTTATTGCTGAAATTATGTTAATATTATTATTGTTAAATCATTCCACCTCTCCACTAAGGGTACTTCTTTTACATTTTCACTTGATTAATAATTATTTATTTATTTAATTCAAAATTATTATTTTTTTCCTCTTTTATAGTGAATTAAATTTTTATAAAAACTTCATTTTGCATTTTATTTTTTCTAAAATTCTTAATTAACAATAATTACATGTATAAATGAAAAGTGAAATTGAAATTAAATAATTATTTAAATTATATTAATTTTGTATTTGCATTCAGTTATAATACAATTTTATATATAAGCAATACTTACGGGAGAGAATATAAAGCTCAAGAGATTATGAAAATTTAAATAAATTTTTACTTAATTCTGCGATTTAAAAATATCGATATTAAATTTAAATTTTTTTATATAAGTGATAAGAATTTAATATTTTTAATTTTTTTTTATTTTTCTTTAATGAATTTTTTATAATAAAAATGCCTTATTTGTATTTTCTAAATATTTCAAATACTCTTTATTTTCATATTTTAATTTGTGTTTCAATATGTTATGATATTTATTACATCAATTAACTGAAAGGAAAGAATTGGTGTATTTTATTTGAAATTAATTTTTTTTTTAATTTTTGGTTTTGGTTGGTTATATTTTTTTTTTGTAATATTATATAATAAGTAAAAAATCAAAGAATTTTCAGTAAATTATTTCTAATTTTATCCTCTATTTTTTATTTCTTTAATCTTTAAAAGTTGTTGTAATAATATCTAGTTATAAACTAATGGAGTTTGTAGAATCGATCATCAGCTGATGCTCATTTTTTTGATTCCTAATAAGGGTAATTAATTTTATTGGAATTAATTTTTATTTATCTGTCAATGATTTTTTAATTTTATTTGCTCATTTAATATTTCAGCAGTTAAAATGACTGTTTAATATTTTAAATGCCTTTACAAATAAATCAATTATTTATTATCACTTTAATTTTCTATTTTCGTAAATTTTCATTTTGTAATATGTATTCTAAACAAAATTAATTGAATGACTATTATGGGGGTAACATCGAATAAACAAAAAATAATTTTAAATGAATTTATCTTAAGTGCTGATAAAAATGTTTATCTTAAAATATTTTATTTACTTACCTATGACAACGAATGAATGAATGTGATTTCTTAGTAAGTGTATACTTTCATTATTTTTTTTTGCTTTTATGAATGTTCATTTCAGTTGTGCAAATTTTTTCAATATAATTTTTCTTGACCTCGTGCAAAGTTTCCAGGTCCATGAGAAATTGAACTGTTTTCTTATATTTTCGAAAAAAAATTTTATGTTTATGCTTTCGGCTTTTAATAATCGATTTTTGAATTATATTTGAAGATTAATGTGTAAAGATTTTGAAATTCTTACTTTAGGTAATTAAATTAGGGTAAGTTCTATTATCAAAGAAAATTTGTTTAGCAATATTTTATTTTAATTGAATAAATAAAAAGACTATCATTTTGAAATTTATTATAATATGAATTTTGTATTTGTTAATCTCTTTTGCGACTCCAAAATATATTTATTTAAATCATGATTTTTTAGATATATTTTTAATAATTAATATTTTTTATTTTTACTGGTATAATTTTAGTTAAAATAAAATTCAAAATTAATTCGATGAACTATTAAAAATATACAAAAATGATTTAAAATTAATTAAAAGAATGCTTTTAATCATCAATAAGATTATTAAAGAAAAATTTATTTTGAAGCAATGGTGTATCAGAATACTTGTCATCTCCAGTCAATTTTGTGTAATCAAAGGAATTAAAGTGCTGTGTTTGTTCATAAAACTTTTTTATGATAAGTGTTATTTATAATAATTAATAAAAGTAATCTTATCTTTTAATTTATTTTTTTTTGCAAATGTAATTGATTCAATTTTAATTACTTTGATTATATTCTTGGCGATTTCCGGAAACTTCCATCGCTGTATTGTGTCGGCAGTTTTCCATTTTTTTATTTTGAAAGAGTAATCATGCTATAGTAACACATTTTTTTTCCATACGGATTGCATTTATTTGTATTGAATGCTTACTTTATTCAATCTTTGCTTTTTTTGATCATTTAAATTTTTATAAAATAAAATATAATCTTTCATTGCTTAATATTGCAATTTTTTTTTATAAATTAGCACGATTTTTTTTATTAAAATTATTTAGGTTTGAAAAAGATCGTATTTTAAAATTTGCCTTCTTAATTAAATAAAGTGAAATATCAATTGAAAGTATACAATTACTAAGAAATCACATTATATCAATCATTACATTCTTTTTGATGTCAAGCTATGTACTATTAAGCATTTGTCTGAAGATTATATAAAAATTAAGAAATAAGAGTAAAAATAGTTTAATTTTAAATTAAAATTTCTTTTATGATTTGCTCCATGTTCTTAAGCCAAATATAATATTATTTTTTAAAGTTTTGACTATTTTATTTATTTTTTTCATTGTTTATAAATTCGACAATAACAAATGTAAAATTGAATTAAATTGTTTTTATTTAGAGTTTTGGTTTTAACTTTTCAAATAACAAACATGGAAAAAATTACTGCCACAATTAGTTTATTGTTTAAATTTATTTCGTATTTTTACAAAAATATATTTGTTGCTTGTGAAATTGAATTAAATTTTGTTTTCTTTTTGGGTTACATTTTTGCTTAAACTTTTTTCCTTATTGATTAACATATTGTAGTAACAATAAATACATTAATTAAATCATTGCTTAATATTTTTTCTAATGCAATTTTATAAAATTTATTGATATTGGATTTTGCATCTAATTATGCCAATATGTTTATAATATTTAGCTTTCTTTATTTTACTGATTTCAATTACATGTACCAAAGATGCCAAGACCAATAGTATTATAATGATTTATCATTAATTTATTTTCCTTCCAAATCTTCAATCCTGTATGAATCAGGTGTCGTCGCGTTGACAACAACGATTTTTAAACAATTCTTCGGTAACAAGCTTAAAAATTCAAATTATTTGCACAATAATAAGTAATAACTTTTAATAATTTGTGAAATTGTAATTTTTTATTCAACGAATTTTAATTATTATTATAATAATTTAATCTATTTTTTCTCTTATTATTTTTTCTATTTTAATCTCATGTCATGTCGTTGAATAATACCGCCGTTGAAATGTGCATTGAGTCTATTATAAATTAAAAATATTAGATATTTATTTGATTGGTTTATTAATTTTTAATCTCCTTTAATGTTATTTTTGCTGAATATTTGGGTATGTTTTATTATAATTTATTCAATCGTTAATTTTTTTTTTGTAAAAATTGTTAATTTTTATTAAATTTAGAAATTAAAAATTTTTAAGTATTTATTTGTTTATATATTCAAAATCAAAGGGTATTTTAAATTTAATTCTTGGGTATTTTTGTATTCTAGTAATATTTTTAATTAAATTTATTGCTGAAATTATGTTAATATTATTATTGTTAAATCATTCCACCTCTCCACTAAGGGTACTTCTTTTACATTTTCACTTGATTAATAATTATTTATTTATTTAATTCAAAATTATTATTTTTTTCCTCTTTTATAGTGAATTAAATTTTTATAAAAACTTCATTTTGCATTTTTATTTTTTCTAAAATTCTTAATTAACAATAATTACATGTATAAATGAAAAGTGAAATTGAAATTAAATAATTATTTAAATTATATTAATTTTGTATTTGCATTCAGTTATAATACCATTTTATATATAAGCAATACTTTTGAATTAGTTTTTTCTATAAAATCCATGCATCGTTTTGATTTATCATTATAAAAGAATTAAGAAAATATTCTGTAATTATATAATCAGTATCAATTTTTTCATATTAATTTCATATAATATAATAATTACAAATTCTTTAAATAAATCATGTCAGAATGCTGAGTAGATTTTTATTTTCCTACGACATTTTAGTGAGTTTGATTTACGAATAATTATTGCATTTTTAAACAATTATTCTTTTATTCATGAAAATGGTTTTGTTTTTGATTTTTACACAAATTATTTTCTGCAAAATTGGAAAAATAAAATAAAAAAAGCTTACATTTTATTCTAAAAAAGAATATAAAGAACTTCTGTTAACTGTTGATTAAAAAATCTTATTAAAATGGTTAACATGCCTTTTTAATTATTGAAATTTAAATTTGAATCCCATCAGTGTTATGGTTTAAAAAATTAAAAATGCTTATTGTTGATGGAATTAAAAGACAGTAGGAATTTTAATATATTAGAAAATATTCATGGCTGGGACTTACATAATAATTTTAAATATTTGTTATGTATAAAGAATTGCATTAAAAAGGATAATAAAAATTGGAGATTTAATAAACGACGTTGGAAAGTAAAACACTGAAAATTTTATTAAATGGAATTAATATTTCTTTTCTCAAAATATAAATATTATTCACGCAAATATACGTAAATTTACGATCTAATTAAACAAACAAATAAAAATATGGCATTTTAAAGAAAATATACATATAAATTCAATTCTAGTGGAAAAAATAAATAGATTTAAAAGGCGCAAATTTCAATTATAAAAATAGTTTAAAATATTCAAATATCAAAAACTACAAGCTTATCCTTTTAAATCTCAGAATAAAAGTAACATTTTACTTTTAAAATAACCAGACAATAAAAATGAAACATTGAAAAAAGCTTTTAATGAAAGCTAATATTCCTCATGAGAAGCTAAATTTATTAAAATGTATAAAATTATTTAAATTAATAACCCTAATCAATAAAAATATGGTTCATTTTACTTGGAGAAAATAACTAAAAATAAACATTGTCTTTTAAATAAAAATAATAAATACATGACAAGCATTTAACTGACTGTAAATCACAAAAACAATTGATGTTGGTCTAAAATTAGATTAAAATATAGTTTAATTTTATTGTGTTATTATTATAAATTATTGTCATAAATTGAATTTATTTAATTTAAATTACCCAATTGTTGTTATCCTTTGAGAGAAGATCGATGCACATATAAAAGGCCGCCTAATAACTTGTACGATATTATTTAATAATTCTTATAATTTAAATTTTTGAAAATAAAATTAACAAAAAACTCAAGATAATATAAGCGAATATTAATTTTTTTTTCTTCTAATTTTTAAATCATTACAATTATGGTAAAACCAAAATTTAATCAAATTTCAAAAATTAAAGGTATGATTTAATTCTATTATCATATTGTTTCAAATTTACACTTAAATAAATATTAATATTATTCAAAAAACATCAATGAATATGTATATTCCAATATTATTTAATACAGACTTCTTTAAATATCAATAATTACGGGGGTAAATGAATAGTTTTATAATTAACATTAAAAAATGTTATTCTACTAAATTAAAATTCACATTTTATTCGCAATTTCATTTTTTCTTTATTTGTTGGTGTTGTACATTTGACTGTCGTAGTCGTTGGTACTTGGTATAATTATATATTTTATGTATTTCGTTAAAATTTTTATTATTTGTCTTTATTATTATATTCTTTAAAAGAATTAATGATTATAAAAACAAATATTTGAGTTTTTAAATTAAATTTTCACTTTCTTTTTATTTGCATTAAAATATAATATACATACATAAAATCATTTATCTATTTTTATACACATCAGGTTTTATTGTTATGGAGAACCATGGGTTTATTAGCACATATAAATTTTATCTTATTGGTAAATTATTACTAAATTAGAAAATTATTAAATATTTTTTAAATTATATTTAATAACAAATGAATAATTTTTTTTAAATCATTTTTAATATTTTAATAAAAACCAAAAATAATGATTATGAATTAAATCATAAATAAATCTCTTGTCTGCATGCATTTGGTCTTAAAGTCCATGTCGACAGACGACGCGCTTTATTTATTGTATTTTTTTACAAATAATTAATTCGAAATTAAATAATATTTTAGTTTTTATTTTTATTAGTCTTTTCATCTGATCTCTTTTTTTCTATTTTTTCTTAAATATTTAAAAGCTTCAAATTAATAAAAATATTTTTATTGATACTTTTTTAGGTTTTGCTTAGCATGTCAAAATTTAATTCTTGTTGCACTTTATTTTATTTATAGTTTAAGAAATTAATCACTTTACTGAAGTCCGGTTGAAAAATTACTCTTTGAAAGTTAATTCTGTCTAGTGTAGGAAAAAATGAAATAATTCTTATTATTTTTTAAATTAATTCAGAAATTAAATATGTTTAATTTGTGTATTATTCATAGCTTAATGCTTTTTAAATTTTTGTTTTTGATTTGCTATATATAATTGTAGTTATATTATTGTATAGAAAATATATAATATTATTTTATTGAATTAATTATTATATACTTAGGCTGTAAAATAAGTTTTCGCACAAATTTTTTGAAAAGAAATTTTTTTATAATATAATTCAAAAAAGCACAATCATGATTCAAAATATATGCCATTATTATCGATTTTGAGTTTGATATTTTGTCAAGTAAGAGGCCAATCACATGCAAAACTATTTAAGCAGTTTGAGTTGACTAAGGCAAAGTTATGACTATAAATACATAAGATAAACCTCTAATACCTAATAAATGAATTAATGGAGGACCGAGAACTGAAAATGCTCTCCAAAAAATGGGATTTTCCAAGACCACCAATAACAAATTTTTAAAAAAGTGATCTTTGAGTAATTCATACAAAAAATATTAAAAGTAATTAAATTGACAATAGAAATTTATTTAATTTTGGTTTTTACGACTATCGGTTATATTTATTTATTATTTCCGTTTAATTTAAATTTTGTTTATTTTTTTTAGTGGGTAATCAAGGGCGTAGACAGGGCGGGGGGGGGGGCTGAGAGGGCTAAAGCCCCCCCCCCCCCCCCCCGAAACCTAAAAAAATAAAAATTGCAGTAAAATTTTTTGAAATTTTAAGCAATTTCTTAACAAAATTGCATTAAAAAACTCAAAAATTTTCCCGGCGGCGCTTATCAGCACCGCCGGACCCTCATTTTACCATATTTTTGAAAAATGTGGTCCAAAATGGCAAAAATAGTATTTTTTTGGCGAAAAACGGCGATACACCCCTAAAAATTAATTTTTATTCATTCCATCAAATTCTGTTAACGAAAGAATATTTTTCTATTATCATTTGTTACAATAAAAATTAATAAAAATGCAATTTATTTTTATTTATAACAAAATGACAAAGAATTTAAATGTTAATTAATGATATTTTAAATAAAAGAATAAATTATCCATTAATATTTTCCGTGTTAATATTTTTCTTTGCTTATTCAATTTTTCATTCTTATTTTTTTTTGTGAATTTTTTCAATTAACACAAAAACTGATATTTTCATTTTCTATTTTTATGCTTTTTTTTTGGAATTCTATATTTTTTTGACCATTTTTATACCTTACATTTTTATATTCATTGAAATTATTAGATGGATTCATAATAAACTGCTTCTGGTTTTCGTCAAAATGACCAAATATTCTTTTAGTTTTTCATAAAAAAACAATTTTGTTTAATCATTTAAGTTCCCTTTTTTTATCTAATTAAAAGCTGAACAATCATCTTTTTTATTTATATATTTAATTATATTAAATGAAGTTAATGGAAGACTTAAATAATTTTTAATGTAAATATCATATAAATTAGATTTCATTTTATTTTTGAAAATGTACCCCAAAAAATCGGTTTTTTTTCAAAAATAAGATGTCAAAAATAATTTTTTTTTTTTTTTTAAGTACTAAAAGTGATTTCTAAGCCTATTTAGGTCATTTTTATGGCAATTTGTGCCTATTTCACCCTTTACGAGGATTTTTATCAAAAAATAATCATTAAAAAAATTTTATTTACATATTTTTTTCAAATTAAATAAGACGAACACAAATCAATCGGGAAATGACGACTGCATAAACTAACTCAACTAACCATCACACAAAATCACAAATGCAAATAACACAAAAATAAAACAAAACGCCAAAATATATTTTAAAATCACAATATTATCACATAACTTTTAAGATCATCACCCCTCTCTCTTTTCTCTCTCTCTCTCTCTGTCCCTCTCTCTCCCCCCTCTCTCTTTTCCCTCTCTCTATTTCTCTCTCTCCCCCTTTCGGTCCCTATCTCTCTACCTCTCCTCTTTTCTATCCCTCTCTCCTCTCTCTATCTCACTCTCTTCCCCTCTCTCTCTTCTCTCTCTCTCTCTTCTCCCTCACTCTCTCTTTTCTCTCTCCCTCTCTCTTCCCTCTCTCTCTCTCTCTCTCTTCTCTCTTTCCCTCTCTCTATTTCTCTCTCTCCCCTTTCTGTCCCTATCTCTATACCTATCTCTCTCTCATTCTCTTCTATCTCTCTCTCATCTCTCTCATTGTCTTTTCTCTCTCCCTTTCTCTCTCTTCCCTTTCAATTTCTCTCCCTCTCTCTTCCCTCTCTCTATATCTCACTCTTCCCCTCTCTCTCTCTCTGTCTCCCATTCTCTTCTCTCTATCTCTCTCTCTCTTAACATCTCTCCACTCTCTCTCACCTCCCCCAATATATCACATAACTTTTAATGATCATATTAATTTGTATTACTTACTTTAATGATATATTTAGATAAAAATATACAATCAAAAAATTCTATATTTTTTTAATTATAATAAAAAATTTAAATTAATCTTAAATATTTATTATAAATTTTGCTCTTTTGGTTTAATTCCTTTAAGTCTATAATTGTATATATTATATTCTCTCTCGATCAGTTGCCATTTTTAAAAAATAATGAATGTTGGTGAGATTTTTTATTTTCAATTTATTTAAAATTTTTAATTTTTAAATATTTTATTTATAATGCTTTTTTTCTCCATTAAATTTTAAAATGAGAAAGTTCGATTTAACTTTTCAAAAATATTCTTATTTTTTCATATTTATATAATTATAACAAATTTAACTTTGTTAATTTACTCAAAATATTTTTATGAATATTTATATATTTTTAAAGTATTTATTCAAAACCCAACCAATTTATTATATTTTTTTTCATAATTTTTTCGAATTAGTTTTATGCATGTTTTGTCAAACTGTTTTTTAAATTTGTATGAAAATATAATCTTTTTTACATTGAATGTTATAAGTATAAATTTATCCATACATTTTATATGTTTATATTTTTATGCACGGAGGAACTGAATGTAGAGCAAATCTCAAATTGCCGGATCTTATATATATGAAATAATGTTTTTTTCTGGTTTTTTGCCGCTTTAAGTCCGCAAATTTAATTATATAATTTTGATGATTTTTTATTATTGCAATAAATTATATTAAGATATTTTATGAGTTATATTTAATTTAGATTTTTGAATAAATTTAATTATTTGTATTATTTTTTAGGCTATTTATAAGTCGTCGAAGGTTCTCCAATGACAATTTTTGTTTTTATAACATATTTTGATTTTGTTTTAAGAGAAATAATATTCTCTATAATTATTTAAGGAATAAAAGAAATACAAATATTTTTGGATTAGTTTTCATTTTTTTGAGATTCTCTTTTGTCATTTTTATTTAAGTATTTATTTTCAAATTGTCGGCATAATTATTCATATCACCGTTGATATTTTTAGTTTGACCAATTAAAGATAATTTTTGTTTAAATTTATTTATATAAGAAAAGATTTGTGAGGAAGTGCTTCTATATTTTCTATCTCTTATCATTTTTTCTCATTTTAATCTCATAATCTGGCTTCGATGTTTGGAATTTTTTTTCTACTTTTTAATTAATCTCTTTTTAGCAATTCTTTGTTATTTTTTTTATTTTTTTAAATTTATTTTTAATTTTTACTTAATACCTCTCCACTCTTGCACCTGCGTGCTGGTTTCTCGTCCTAATTGTAATAATCGTTTATCAATTTCCGGGGATGCCGATTTTAAGCCGATTTTAAGCACGATTTAATAGGTCGTTGGTCGATCCCAAATTAGTTAGGCATTTAATGAATTATTATTATTTCAAAATTTTCTTTCTATTATTTTTGTTTTTAAGATGAAAGAGCGGATCAATTTATATTTTTTCAATTTAAATTGATTTAATAATTGTATTATCTAAAAATAAATTTTTTCATACTTTATTAATTATGCGCTTTCTAATAATTTTTTCTTTTGATTTTTGCATTAATATCCTAGCTTATGTGCATTTTTATTTTAAATTTTAAACTTTTTGTAAAAAAATTATATTTGTTTTTTTCAAATTTGCATTGGGGGGGGGCACCGGAAAAGGGTGTGAATAAAAAAATTTTTTTGGTGTTTTGTTTTGGTGTGATATGCATTAAAAACAATATTATAACCCAGAAATTCTCATTTTAAGGTCACTATTTGTAGTAGAATCACTATTTGGGCTTATCGACAATATATTATATGTTTTTTTAATTAATATTTTGTTTAAAAACGCAAAAAAATTTTTGGCTTTCCATTGATAAGTTTTTTATTTATTATTATTGAGAAATGGTTTCTTAATATTTATTGCGAATTAAAATTTAATTAATTAATTTTTTTTACTATTATTGAAAAGATTAATCTATTATATGAAAAATAATAATTCATATTTAAATTAAAATAAATTTCCAATTTATTAATTAAAATAACAATGATTACATTTTCCTCGCAATTTATATTTTAAGAAATATTTATAATTTTAAATTCTTTTGTTCAACATCTTTTTTTTCTTGTCAGCTAACTTCTGTATTTGTCACAAAAAATTATGATTTAGTTTAAGAATGAGGCGATAATTTGAAGATATTTATTTTAGAAATTCAAAAAAATTTTAAATTTTTTGACTATTATAAATATCATTCGAAACCTCATAACAATTACAATTACAATAATATATTTAGGATTTAATTGAAGAATTTAATTTTATCCTATGGAATTTTTCTTGTAATTAATTTTTTTTTTTCTCGTGAAATGAAAGTGATTTGATGCTTGACATCGATGAGACCCTTTTACTCATTAAATTAATACCAGGAATAAAATATTTTGATTTTATTTTCAATTAGTTGCTCAATTTGGGTATTCTTACGATAATTTTTAATATTTGTTTATTTAATTTGCTTATTTTTCTTGGCATCTGCCCTGGTCATGGTTTTTTAGGTGAGATGATGTAATAATTAATTATATAATTAGATAAATTAATATTTTTTATGCAAGAAATCATCATTTAATTTTTATGTGTGATCTTATTATCAAAAATATTCAAATCAAATTTTTAGCTGATTTCGACTTGTATTTAGCCGACTCGTTTTTTATGCAAAAATTTGAATCATTTTTTAAATCATTTTATTAATTATTGTTGACCTTTTATTTAAATTAAGTGCTGTTATTATATTTATTTTTTTAATAATTTCAATGAAATTTGTTATAATTCAAAAAATTAAAATAAACGCATTTAAGAAACTATTCTATTAAATACATGAAGTTAAGAACATATTGATTTAGTAATATTTTGAATTCTTTTAATTGATTTTCTATATAAAAAATAATAATTTTTAACTATTTTTTTGCCTTTTAACAAAGATTTTTATAAACACTTTGTGATATAAATACAATGGTTATTATAATTATCTGTTGTGGTAGAAGATTCTGATAATTTCGTATAGCAGGACTTCAATTTTTATTATTAACTTAAAACAAATAAATTTCATGTAATTTATTTGAATTTGAATATTTATATTAAAAATTATTCTATAAATATCTTTTATTAATTTTAATTATTATTTAAAAGAATTTGTTTCCAAATCTTTCTTTTTTCTTGTTATTTGTAGGATTTCTGGTATTCTTTTCATTTTTGTTTAACAATAATTAATTTTCATGTATTGGAGCGGTGGTACTGTTCGCGTATGCGGGAGCAATTAAAAAGTTGTTCAATTATTAATTCAATTTAAAATATCGGATTATGGCCATTTATTTATTTATTATAAATAGAATAAAACTGTACAAAAAAATTTCATTTGAACAAAAAAGAATATTTTGTGATTTAATATTTTTATTATAATGATAAATTTTTGACCGTAAATTATTCTTAACTTCGCCCAAAATAAACCAAATTTTAATTCAATATATTGAAATATCATTTCTAATTCTTTTTTTTTTTGTTTCCCATTTTATCAGTTCTTATTTTTTAAAGGTAACTAATTTCTTTGATTGTTATGTATTTAATTTTTATTTTTTTTATATAGCTTCTATTTTCATTTTTTTAAATTTTGAAAACTCTTTATGTACAGTTTTATGAAATAACTATCCGAAAAGATTTAAAAAAGCAATTTTAAAAAGGCAATTCTCAGATAATTTAAATTATACTCTCAAATAAAATATAAATTTAATTTTGCATGAGTTCTTTCAATCGAATTATTTTTAATTGGTTAAGTAAAACTTTAAATTTGTTTTATTTGCAAAATAATTATATGTTTGGTTTTAATATAATTTTTTCATTTAGCATAAGAAATCTCCCCATGCAATTCATTCTTTATTGGTCTTTTGCCCTTTCGCGGCTTATTGTAAATGTTTATAATTATTTTCTGATCATAACTTGTCCTGTGTCATACGAGCTGTTTCGTTTTAGGGTATCCATTTTTGGAAATTTTTATTAGATTATATATATAATAAAAGGTAAAATCGAAAATAATTATTATTTTTCAATTAAATTGTTTTTCCCTGTAATAAAAATATAAATTTTTAATTAATATCTTTTATTTTATGTTCTGTATTATTATTTGTATTTAATATACTTTTTAATAATATTACTTTTTTTTTATTTCCTTTAAGCAAAACAATTATAATCAGCCATTTAATAATTGACAAAAAATATTAATTTATTTTTATTTTATATTTCAACTTGATTTCTTTAAAAATTATTTATTAATTAATTTCTATTAAAGAGTATAAAAGTGTTTTGTTTTTTATGAGACTGGATTGTTAATTTTATTCTTATGAGCAAAAAAAAATTGTATTGACATATTATTATTTATTTATTTCTTTATATCGTAGGTTCGATAAAATAAGGTTGATTTTTTTTTTAATTTTTTCCTAATGATTAGTTTTTATCTGTTTAATAGTTTAGTAATTTAACCATTTTAAATAATTCTCTTGCATGGTCATAGAATTTTTGTTTGGTTTTGTCTAGTGCTATATTTTAATTATTAATTTGTAAATATCTATTAAATACTTTATGTTTTTGTATTATTAAGTAATTATCTTATACAGTAAGTTCAGTAAAATATGCTTGAATTTTTTCATTCTTTTAATTTTGTAACGTTTTTTTACTTTTGCGTATGGCTTTTTAGTATTTATTTATTTATATTATATCAGTTTTAACAGATATATTTGCTTTTTATTTGAAAAAATTTTTCTTTTCATTTTTCAATTAGTAAAACTCAATTTTTTGAATTTTAATTGTTAAAATTATTAGATTTTTATAATTATTATTTAATAAATTTTTATTTATTCTCAGTCGGAAATTGCTTTGTTTCGTTGATAAAAAAGTTAGATTTTAATTTTAAAAATATTTAATTTTATAATTTTCATTATTAGTAAAAATCTAAAGGTTATTTAAAAATTAATTTAAAACAATTATAGAAACAATTGAACAAGGAGCTATAAAAAGAAGGAATAGAAAATTTAATTATAAATAATTAAAAAATTTTAACAAAAAAAAAAATTGTAAAAATATGAAAAAATTCAAATCTTTATAAGCAATTTAAAGTAATACAATGAAATTTTTTACATGGCTGAATAAATCTTAATAATTCACAATTATAAATTTAAATTCAAAAATTTGATAAAAAATAACAAAAATTATTTAACAATTTATATTTTTATAAAGAGATTTATTTATATAAATAAGTAAAAACTTTAATTTATCAGCCAAAAAATAATTAATTTCACTAATGACTAAATGAAATTATTAATAAACATAACATTTCAAATATATATTTTAATTATGAAAAAGTTAAAAAATATTTTTTGAATAATTATAAAAAATTAAACAAATGCAAATTTATTTAATTTTTAATTAATTATTAAGAATCAGAGAAACAAAAATTCATTTATTAATATAAAAACAGTGAGAAGTCGGTGAACGTTTAAAGGTGGGTTAGACATGAAAATAAGTAAAAACGATAAATACACAATAAAATGAAACAATAATATCCACTGAAATAAAAGAACTAATTTTTTAAATTTATATCAAATTACAATTAGATACAATTTATTTATTAAATTAAATAAACGGATGGCGCTATATTATAAAAATAGTATTATAATTTGGTATGCTCTTTAAAAGTAAATAAAAATGATTAATGAATAGAAAATATAAAAAATTAATAAACAAAAACTGATATATCATCACATTCTAATTCATAATTTTTGGGATATTTTTGCCACTAAAAATCATCACATTACTTATAAATATTAAAAAAATAAAAATTAGTTTATTGTAGCGAAAACACAGAACCAATATTTTCGTAGAGTTACCAAAAATATTTTTTTACTTTTTGAAATTCCTTAAATCCGTCGTTTCTCGTCATGCATAAGATATAATAATATTTGTTCAACAACTGTTGTTTTTTAATTATTTTTGTATTCAAGAATAAAAACTTATAAAATGACTGCAAATTTAAATACAACTAATGAATTAATGGATGATCGAAAAGAACATTTAAAAAATATAAAATTAGAGAAAAATCAGAAATTTTTGTAAACAATTATATCCATCTGATATAATAAGAAAGTAAAATAAAATTTAATCCAAAAAATCATAATAAAATAATCAGAACTGATAAATAAAAATATTAATTTTGACCAAAAATTTTCATTATCTAAAAGATTTTCCAAATCTAATCCAAAAATCGCGCAAAATATGTCAATTAAGTTTTACCTCTTAGTTTAAAAATTTTCACTATATTTATACACATAATAAAGAAGTCGGAATTCCGAAAGTGATTTTTCAAATTTCCAAAATTTTTCATGGTGCATAATAAAAATAATGAAATTTAGATTTATTAAAATGCATTAATTTTAGTAAGTCCGATCATTTAAACATTTAATTTTTTCTTATTATTGAAATTTTAAATGAATTCAACATTTAAATCATTTAATTAATTTGTTAAATTAAGTTTTTTTCTTTTTACCATGCAGAATTTTATATTTATTTTTAGGTCATTTTAAAATTAGCACAAAAATTGAAAATTTTTCCAAAAACCTTAAAATATTTTATGCCACAAAAATATTAAATGGCAAAATATTAAAAAAATGTAATAATTGCCTTTATTTCATTTGAAAATAATTGCACAATGATAATTTATTTCAGTTTAAGTAGCTACTTAGTTTTTTTTATATTTTAGCAAATTTATGACAAAAAATATATACATACAAAAAGTGATATAATATGTACCTAAAAATGCAAAAAAAAAAAAAAAAAAAAATTCTAAAACACGTAAGAAATATGTACAAAAAAGCAAAATATCTACAAAAATGTAAAGAAAATTTTTATATTGCTTATTTTAAGAAAAAAAAATTTCTCGTTTAGTGTGAAATAGGCATAAAATGCCACAAAAATGACCTAGATTAGAATCACCTTTTAATAATTTAAAAATTAATTATGATATCAATTCTACTTTTAAAAAAATTGATTTTATAGGGGTACATTTTCTAAAAGTTATTAAAACAAAAAACCTACAAATTCTCAAAATTCTTTAAATATATAAAAAATGAAAATTATTACGAAAAATTGCGAATTTGGAGCATTTAATAAAAAAAACAATGATTTAGAAAAATGCTTTTAAAATTTTATAATTTGATGTGCGCCTAAGACAAATAAATGCGAAAAAATATATAAAACTCTTAGGTTTTATTAAATAATAATAAATTCTTTTGAAATGTACTTTTAAATAAAAAATAAAAACCTTCCAAAGAACAATATACTTAATAAAATAATGAAAAGCGGCAAAACCCAAATAAAAAAAAATATATAAAACAAATGAAAATAATAATGCTTTATCTATTAGATTAAGGGTCATCGAATTTATTATAAAATTAATTTCATAATTATTATTTTACCAAATCATTATATACAACAATATATAAAAAAATCAGGAATATTCATAACATTTTTTTATTTAAATTTTTAAATGAAAGATTCCCCACCACGTACCACAAAAACCCGCCGTGTAATTATATATTCTGAGGGGGGGGGCAAGTTCGAACCCGGGCGGTGTAAGTTATTTATCCATCTATTTTTTGAGCTTTTTTAAATATTTTTAATTAATTTAAAAGTTTTTTAAAATTATTTATATTTTAAATTAAATAATGTTTCGGTCAAGTTAAAATAAGAATTTTTTTTTAAAATTTTAATAAAAAAAAATGCATTAATAATTAATTTAAAAGTAAATTATTTCTTTTTATTAATTAAAACGAAAAGTTGTAGATTATAATTATTAATATTTGTTTAAAAATTCTGAAATGATTATTTTTTATAAATTCAAATTAAAGTTAAAATTTAATCATTTTCAAATTAAAAAAGAAAAATAGGAAAACTTATAATATTGACATAAAAATCAAAAATAGATTATTTAAAAAAATATGAAATTTATTTAAAAAAATTCAAAAGAATATTAAAAATTATGTTTCAATAAAACAACTAAAGAAAAAATTTCGCCGTAAAGGGCAAAAAAGAACGTTTATTCATAATGGTCAAAATGAATATTAATGTTTAAGACATACAGCATTAATATATTATCATTTAAATAATAAATAAATTTGTATACATTCTATTTATAAGAAAACTTCATAGCTTTAAATTAAATGGATAATATCAAATGAAACAATGAAACAATAATAAACTTAAACCTGACTTCATTCATAAATAATTAGTCGACAACAAAAAAAAACCAAAGTGGAATTAACAGTGCAAGAGAAATAAAATAAAATGAAATGAGAAATCTCGGCTTTATTTCAAATTAGCTATATATGAAGAGCATTAATACATAACCTTAATTATATTTTTAAGTAATTTTAATAGTATATTAAAATAAATAATACGTATTGAAGCGATTGCAAACTCATAAGAATATTATTTAAAATTAATCAATCTTTTATGAAAATAAATAATAATAATATCAATTCAAGAAAAAAATTATTAAAAAACTTCAAAAATTTAGGTTTTTGGCAAAATTATATCAGATTTCGGCCCAATTTGGCAGGAAAATTCTAAACCAAAAATGCCAATTTTATAGTTATTGGGTGGGAGAATTTCTTATTTTTCAAATAATCCAAGAAAAATGAATTTTATAATCTGCAAATATTTTATAATGAGAATTATAAAAACATTAAAAAATAAAAAATAGTTCCAATTTTTCTAATAAAATAACTAAAACTAAACATCAATCAAGATAAAAATTTAATATATTAATTTAAATTCAAGTCCCAACCAAGTAAAAATGAACATATTTCTATTTATTAATTTTAAACAAAATTAAAAGAATAAATAATTTTTTTTATTAATTAAAAAAAGAAATAATTTTATAAACATTCTTATATCTTGTCAAAGTAATCAAAAATCAAACAGCAGCAGTCACAAGAATTAAAAAATGAAAATTTAAAAAAGCCATAAAAAATTTGCAATACCAAAGATAGGAGAAATTTAAAATTCAAAAAAATCTAATAAATTAGTCCATAAAAAAGGTATTATTTTAAACAATTATTTTTAAAATTAATTTTTTAAAGGTTATTATTCATTTAAATGAAAACAAAAAAGAAAAAATGCAAAATAATGTAAGAACCCTTATTGCTTATTCCAGAGTTTTTTAAAATTATTAATAAAAAAGCTTGAATTTTCAAAAAACATTTCATCAGAAACATAATTGGCATTAGCAATATCTGCCTTTTAAATAATTTAACACTAAATTAAAGCAAATGAATTTTGACATTTTATTATCCTCAGTTTATATATAATTAACAATTAATATTAAATATAAAATTTAAAAATAAAAGAAAAAATAAAGTGAAAACATAAATAAAATAATATTTCAGTGTTTATTTTTTAAATAATATTTTTTAGAAAACTTTTAAAACATTAATTTAATAAGGAATGTTAAAATTATTGAAACTTAATTAATTATTAACCATAATTAAATGAAATTTATAAATTAAAAAACACAATTTAAAAAATGCATTATTAATATAGAAATCCTAGCTCCGCCGACGAATCCCAAGAACAACGAGAATTCATAGAAAATTATCCGAAAAGCAAAACGATGCAAAAATTTTCATTCACTATTCAGCCGAATTTGTCACTCTACAAATATATGATTTTATGAATTCATTTAATTTTATTACCCCTAAAAATGATAATTTTTTCTGTAAATAAACTTCACAAATTAATTAATTAAATCAGTAATTAATTAGGAGATAGCTCAAATGTGCAAGAGAAAAATTCTTATGAATTAATATGCAGAAAGTTTTTTGTTAATAATAAAATTATAAAATATTAGCGAACATAAAAAAAACGTTTGGCACAAACAGTTGCTGAATGGATATAATAAAAAATTCCGAAAAAATAAAACATTTTTAAATAATAAATGACTTTAAATTAAAAATAAGTCACTTATAGATTAAATATGCCAAAGTAATGTTGCAAATTATTATGACAAATACTGACTTTATTAATAATTAAAAATATATGAAAAAAATAATACATTAAATATTAAAGTTATTTCATAGAAATAAATCTATAACTGAACACTAATAAATATAAGTGGAAAACCTTATTAATAAACTTATTGTATATAATACCGCCATTCACAAGAGAAAGAGAAATTATACATAAAAAAAATTCAAAGTCTCGGTTTTTCAACGTTGGTTTATTAATTATTAAAGATAAATAAATATATTTTCAAAATCACTTGCTAAAGAATAAAAACAATACTTATATTATAATAAAATAATTTTACAGAATTTACATTACGGTTTTTGAATATAAACAATTTACATTCAAAATCATTTAAGGTTAAAAATAATATCACATTTAAAAGTTGGTTATTTAACAAGAAATTATTTAAAAGCAATTTTAAAATTTAAAAGATGCGTCATCAATTCATAAAATAATTTTTGTTTTTGTTTTGATTCTTTTAATTATTTTAGAAAATGTTTTTGTCTTAAAATAAAATTAAAATATATTAATATAGACCTACCTACTAAGGACGTTTACCCGAATGGTCGATGAGACCAAGAAAATATAGAAAAATATTTAATAAATTCTATTACATAAAATATACAATAAAAATTTATCTGCAGTAGATAAATTGTTTTTTATACAATATACAACAATTTCTTTTTAACTGTTTCTTTGCTGAAACAATATTTTAAGCGTTCATTGCCAATCATGCCAAAAACTGACAAATCGTGACCTAATTTTTCACCAATTTTTGTGGTCGAAAATAAAATTATGTTAATACAGGGTTTTCAGTTCGCATTACAACAAATTTGTTACGAGATTATTCTAAAAAAATGCCGTTTTTGGAGACTAATTTAAGAAATCTCCCATTTTTTGTGTCATCTCCTTTTTTATGAATTAAAATAAAATGATATTTGCATTAATATTTTCGCTTATGTGCATTTTGATTTTAGATTAATTTCTTATCTCAGGCGTACAACCAATTATTATTGAATATTTTTAAATTTTAAATCAAATTACTTGTTTTTTTATTTAATATTTTTATATATTAATTCTTTTGTAATTTCTCTTATTATTAAAAAAATATATAATAATTTAAATTAAAATAAAATGATATTTGCATTAAGATTTTCGCATATATGCATACATATACATTTTATGTTTTTCGTAAAATATTTTAATTTTGTTTTGTGTATTAAATTAGAGTTGGGCCCCCGACGTCGGGGTTGGAAAATTCGGGTTCGGGGTTGTCGGGGTTGGAAGCGTCGGGGTTCGGGTCGGGGTTGCCAAATCGTTCGGGGTTCGGGGTCGGGGTTCGGGGTTTTTCAATTTTTGCCTTATACCATATAGTCAAAAATTTTTTTTTTATTTTAGCTTAATTTTTTTTATTATTCATAATAATACTTTTATGTACTTTTTTATTTCTTTTTATCATAGATATTTTTGAATAGAATATTTAAAAACGATAAGAAATTTTTAAAATGAACAATTTTGTGAAAATTTGTAAAAATTGTCAAAATTTCAAAATTTTCCTCCGGCTCCGGGCCCCCAAAACTTATTTTTTCTTAAAAAATTTGGCTCAAAGTCGAAAAAATTGGTTATTTTTGGTGAAAAGCAGTTAACAAATTGCATTCTACTTCTCTAATTTTCAAAAGTTTTGCGGCGGCGCTTACTGACACTGCCGGACCCTTGTTCCCGAAAAGTTTTTTGTTTTTCAAATCATCTTTTTTTTCGCAGCGCGTTTTTTCTAAAGACTTTTAGGAAATGGGTCCGGCGGTGCCGATAGGCGCCGCCGGAAAAATTTTCGAAAATTTGAGTGAGATTTGTAAACAGATTTTGTCCAAAAAATTAATAAATTTTTTTGATTTTGAGCAAAATTTCTAGGTTTTTTGGGGCGCAGGCGATGCCGATATGCAGCGCCGGACGAATTTTAAAATTTAAGCTTTATTTTCTAATAGATTTTCACCAAAAAATTATGAGTTTCCGTGAAATTTTTATTTATTTTTTTTATATTTTGGCAAAAATATTTTGAAAAATATTAACTTTTCATGATTTACTCTAATTAAATTTTTTAATTTCAACGAAAGTAATATTGGGTTTAATTTTTCAATAAATAATGCCAATGATGACCAATTATTTAAGGGTATTTAAAAAACCTTATTAATCATAAAAAAAATAAATTATAAAAGAAAAAGTAAACCAGGATCGAACTCATGACAAAATTGAGTTATTGTTAACGCACTAACCACTACACCACTTCTACATATAAAAGAACAAATGCAAATTAATTTATTTAATAAAAATTTGGCAAAATGGTTAAAGAAAATTCAAATTTGAATAATTTTTTTGCTTTTTCTCTCACGAAAATGCCATTCTTAGGGGTGTATATTTAACCCCGACCCCGGTCGGGGTTAAGGTGTTTTTCGTAAAATATTTAATTTTGTTTTGTGTATTAAATACATTCTCTATAATAATTAAAAGGACTTTGAGACTTGGTTTAAATTTTTTTTCATTATCTCATTAGTTTTATTTTTATTATATTATGAAAATGACTTACTCCTATAAATATATTTATATGAATCATGACTTTTTTAGTTTTATTTTCAATCATTTTTATTAATTTATATTAATCAATCGTATGATTTTATCTTAACCAATCAGGATTTGAGTTGCCATCCCCAGACGAATTTATGTAATCAAAGGAGTTAAAGTGCTGTGCTTGGTCATCAAACTCTTTATTATAAGTGTTATTTATATAAAATATAAAGTAATTCTTAATTTTTTAAATTGCTTTTTTTTTGCAAATTAATTGATTCAATTTTAATTACTTTGGTTATATTCTTGGCGATTTACCGAATACTATCCAACACTGGGTGACCGGCATTTTCCATTTATATTTTTGTAAAGCTATAATAATACTTTTTTTGCCATTCTGATTGCATTTATTTGTATTTAAATCACAGATATTTATTTGTTTTCACACTAATATTTATATGTATAAATGCTTACTTTTATTCAATGTTTGTTTTCATATGTAATTAAAATAATTTAGCATATAAAATTATTTTTGTAACCACTGTTGGTGTATATTTAATTTTTATTTTTAAATATAATTTAAATAATTTTAACCGTTAAAATGGTTTATAATTTGACATTATATTTATTCTAATGTAAGTATTTAAAAAATAATTTGCTATTCGTGCTGCTGAATCCTTTAATAAAATTATTGAATTTTTTAATTTTCATAGTTAATTTGTTTGCATTTTTTATTGTATTTTTGTATATCATTTTTCCTTTTTACTTCTTTTCGACTCGTTTTGTTCATTTATTTTTATAACAATCAATTAGTTTTTTTTTTATGAAAAAATTTTCCTTTTATGACATCACTTGTCATTTATAGAATAAAATGTTTCTTTTATTTAGTAATTTTCATTTTTTTTCAGAAAAACAGTTGATTACTTTGGCAATTATAAAATGAAAAATTTTGAAGAGGGGTTCTATTATTCTCGTAGAAATGTGCTACTATTTTTAAACTTTCGGCGGAATGGACTCGCATAGATTAACTCTAAAAATTAAAAAAAAGAAAATTTCTGAATATTTTTATTTTTTTTTACTTAATTTGTTTGTATTATATTTTTTTATATCATATCTTTAGGGATGTATTCTTCGCTTTTTTCATTTTTCTTGTAAACGTTTGCCAAAAAAGGCCAAAAAATAGATTAAAAATGCAATAATGTCGAAATATGCTATTTTGAGCCCCTTTCTTCATAACATATGCATAAAAAATATATTAATTCATACCCTACTGATGATTAAATTACTTTAATTTTTTGAATTGGTTACTTTTGTTTTGTCATTTTTCATAAGATTTAATAGAGAACGGACCGGGCCGGGGCCGGTGCCGGGTTTTCCCGGGCCCG
This sequence comes from Heterodera schachtii, assembly GCA_023374025.1. Taxonomy (NCBI): domain Eukaryota; kingdom Metazoa; phylum Nematoda; class Chromadorea; order Rhabditida; family Heteroderidae; genus Heterodera; species Heterodera schachtii. The sequence continues at coordinate 999,475 of SIJG01000026.1, forward strand.
GCAACCCGGCCCGGCAGATTTGAAAAATCCGGTCTCTAAGATTTAATATGAATGTTAATTTATTTCCATTATTATCCTGTTTAAATTATGAATATAAAAGAGAGTATTCATAATATTTTAGAAATATAAATGAACTATATTGATAATATATTTAAATTTAGTTCAATAATTTTAATTTCTTCCAAATGTAAATTTTATTTAAAATTAAATAATTTAATTTTTTTTTCCTTTTACATTTTGATTAGCTTTATAATTTAAATTGATCATATTAGCAACTTTTAATTAAGTGTTTTTTTAGCATTTATTGTTTTAATTTTTATAATAAAATAATATTTTATACAATTGTCATATTATTACTTTTTTTTAATTCGATTTATTTTGGCGCGTTTGAATTTTCACATGTTCAAAATTGTGATATAAATTCTCTTTTATAAATTAATAATTTGCGTTTTATTTGGCGGCTAAAACCCAAATTTTTTTATATCGTTCAATCTTCTGTCCAATTTAAATTAAAAAATTAAAACCTAATTAAAATAAATCCTCACTATATTATTAAACCATCGTAATTCAAATAATATTTATCCCGACAATTTAAAGGGATGAAAAGGAAAGGACAGTAAGTAATAATCGGAATGTCAATATTTTTTATTACCTATTTAGTTTTATTTTGAAAATTTCGCTTTGAAAAGTTAAAAATTAAATTTTCATTATTTTTTACATAGCAAAAAGTTTTGCCTAATAAATGTATTAAAATTATAATTGAAAATAAAATTAAAAAAGTTTCTTGACCAGGATGGCCCTTTTTCAATTATTTAAATTATAAATACCATTTAATAAATTGATTATTTATTTTTGGTTTTGCTTTAAAATCCCTTGATTTCTTCCTAGGAAACATTTTTATTATTTTATTAGTTATAAGTAAAATCTTGTTGGAACAACGGTAATAGCGCTAATTGTCAATTTCCGAGTCTTAAAAAATGAATATTTGTACAGCTAATATTTGTTTAGCAATTATTTATTTTGTTTATAATTTGACATGAATCTGTTCATTTTTTTAAATAATTAATTTTGCCTTATTTTAATAATAATAATTACCAAAGTACTTGGTTAAACTATTAAGCTATTTATTTGGTATATTTATTGGCAAATTTTATTTTTTTATTCGGTGTAAATCAAAATAATAATTTCTTAAATGTTTTTATATTATTATTATTCTTGTGAATTGTTATTTTATTATTTTTTCTGTTAAAGAGTTCGAATAATTGATGATTCAAAAAGTTGACTGAACTTTTTTAAAACTTTTTTAATTTTTACTTTTCATATGTACTTTTTTGTAAATATTTCTATTTTATTAATTAATAATTTCGTCCATTAAACTATTGTAATTTATAACAAGTTAGTCATCTACATATTTATTTTTTTCTACTCTTTATAAAATAATATAATTGCTTCTAATTGTTTTAATAATGTTTAAGGAAGTATAATAATGCAATTTTTATAATTTAATAATCATTTCAATTCAAGCTTCATGACATTCAATTCTATTTATATGAATTTTACGACGAAAGTAAACATATTTATCAAATTGATTAATGTTTGTTCCAATAAATATTGGGAATTGAAATTTGATATTCAAATAAATATATACTTTCAGACATTCATGTTACTGCATAATTAATATTATTAAAATAAATTTTTTAATTTATTTCCGATTAGTTTCTTTTTTATTGTTTCTAACATGTAATTAATTTTCTTAAGCTGCTTTACGCACCCTTGCTCTCGAAGGTGATAAAACCTTGCTTGTTCTTTTGTTTCAGTTATCGAAATTCTTCCAATTTTCAGTCTAATTTTTAGATTAAACCCATATATAATTCTTGTGGATTTATTTTTTCATCTGTTATTGATTATAGTATTTTCTAACGTTTTAAAATTTTTGATCGTTTTTTTTGTCGTTATCAATAAAATTGCCTTTATTCTCTTCTAATTAAATTAAGATATTAGTATTTTTTATTTTCACATGATAAACTGAATCACAAACTCAAGAATTGTAAAAACAATTAAAAATTTATAAAGAATGCAAATTTTATTTGCATCAACATTGACATTACTTTCTCTCATGAGTTCGATGCCGGTTGACTGTTTTTTTATAATTTATTTTTTTTTAAATTGCAAAATTCGCCTGCCATGCCTATCGGCATCCCAGGTCCAAAAATTCGTAAATCTTATTAAAAAATTCTCTCAAAATCGTAAAAATCTATCATTTTTTGGACAAAATCTGTAAACAGATCCATCAAAGTTTTCAAAATTTTTCCCGGCGGCGCCTATCGGCACCGCCAGACCCCCTTCTTCCCCAAAAGTTTCTTTGGAAAAAGCGCGGCGAAAAAAAGTAATGTGAAAAGCAAATCTGAATTTCTAATTAAATTCGTTTAGTTCAAAAAGATTAATTATTTGAAATAATTGAAGAAAATTTGTTTGAAAATTTTCATTAATTTAATTTAGCTTTTTGTATTTTATGAAATAAATAAAAAGTAAAAATTTAATTTTTTTACTATTTTCACTTGAGATAAATTAAATTTTGAATTAAATTTTTTGAATTTTTAAAATTTCCCTGTTGGTCCCGTTCTCCGGTTCGGCCAAAAACCGAGGTCCCGGTCCCTTTTTAAGCAAAAATGCTACATAAAAAGCTTTTTGACTATATGGCATAAGAAAAAGAAAAAAAAATTAAAAACCTCTCTCAAATTATCTAATTTTAGAATAAAAATTTCGCCTTTTCGCTTTTCGCTTTTTCGCTTTTTTGGGCATTTCGCTTTCGCCTTTTCGCTTTCGCTTTTTATTTTGGTTTCGCTTTTTTTCGCTTTTATTTCTTTGGTACTGAAGTGTCCATTTCCACAGTTTATAAATTTCGATTTTTTGTTCGAATTCGGGTTCGGGATTCGGAATTTTGAAAAATAAATGTCATATTCGTGATCAGCGCCCCAAATTACCCTAGAAATGACTTTAATATTGATGAAAAAATAAAATTAATTCAATCATTTTAAATAAAGTCTTGATATAATATTTGAGCATTTTTTTATATTAATCATTTTTTCTTTATGTTTCATATTTTCCTATTTTTTAAATTTTCTGTATTGAAATTATATAAAAAATTATCTTTATTTATAAATTCACTTGTCTCATGTCGCCCTTTTTATGTCCATTTTTCTGAAGAATTTTATATTCAAAAATTGTTGAAAACGCCAAGAAACAAAAAAAGGAGAATGATAAATGTTATGCCGTAAGAAATTGCCAAGATAAGGAGAATGCTAAATGTTGAGCCATAAGAAGATGCCAAAAGGGTGTGAGGCCGCGAAATGGCCGAGCCATTTTCGGTTTTCATTCATAGTTTTACAACACAACCGTACTTCCTAGCGGTTGCGATTCTCCGAAGGCGCATAAGAGATATTAACACTAAGAAATTTACTTTGGGAAAAAACAAAGAGAGCCCCGGCGGATTAGTATTTCGTGGCATTTTTGCAGAAGGTCCGATTACGATTTTATATTTTGGACCCAGAGGGATTTTTACGATAGCAGAATTTTTACAGTATTTCCGCGCAGTTTCTGGAAATTTCGGAATTTCCCTTTAGATTCCGTAAATTTATTTACTTTAAAACCTCTAATATAAACAAAATTTTACAATAAATGCCAAAAACATTTTTAGACATAATATTTTGGTCGTTCTTTTTGGCTTGTAATTTATATTTGTATTTTTAATGTTCTAATTAATTTATTTTAACACCGATCCATATTATGACTCATCTAATTTTTGCAAAATTTTGATTTGATTTGACTTTTTATACATATTTTCGAAACTTGTAGTAGTTGTTTGGGGAATGTAGTTTGCCTTAGATTGTTTAAATTAATTTATACTAAGTAGAAAACATATTTTAATTTTATTTCTATTATCGTTTGAAATAACGCTAAATATATATATAATTTGTTAATCGCCGTTTTAATATATTATTTTATCATCAAATAAATTTAAATTTAAATTTTTTTATTTTTTATTTTTTTGTAAATTAAAGAAAGAATTACAACATACATATTATCAGAGATCTTTTAAAAATAAGATCAGGAGGACCAATTGGGTTTCAAAAAACAAAGAAACCAACACCTTTCATAATAGAAAAATTATACTTAAGTAGAAATATGAATTTTAGTAATAAAAAATTCAATTATTATGAAGCATTTATTGATCAATTAATTTAAGGAAGACACGTGCAAAAGAATAAAAAACTAATAATAGAATGAAACTTAATGATAAATATTTTTCTTTATATTTATTAAAATATTTAGCAATTTTTAAAAGTATAATTAATGTTTATTTGAATCATTTATTTTCTTTTATAGTATTTTTATTGGGCCCTTAAATGCTCCATTCATTATAACGTCATAGAATTGTGCGGATTAAAATTATATAATTATGCTTAAAATTTTACTTTTTTATGGATCTATTAATTATTTAAAAATTCATATTTGGTTTTTTAATGTATGCTCTTTAAAATTATTTTTATCAATATTAAAAAACAACAAATATTCTCACTTTTTTTCTTTAATTCAACTTAATTTTGATTTATATAATAAAGCTTTTTATAATTCGTTTTAAAACAATCTATTTCGAATACTTTAACACAGTTTTGTAATTTAATTTGAAATTGTTTTATAAAGCAATATGGCTTTTTATTGACATACGATCCTTAAGATTTTGTGTTAGATGTGAGACTTAAAAAATTAATGATAAATTTTAATTCATATTTTTCAAAATGCGGCAAAAGTAAAATTACCGAATATTTTTTCAAGGTTTGCTCTTAATAAAATTTCATAGATAAAAATAATAAATTCATCGGGAAGCACAAGAAACAAACAAATAAGGGTATATTTAATAACAAAATTAAATAATTTTCAAATCTTAACATTATGGACGTGTGATATTATTGAGGATTTAAATTATGTTTGGCATTTTGTTGTTTTATTTTGTGTTCATTTTTGTTTGATTTTGTGTGATGGTCAGTTGTTAGTTTATGCAGTCGACAGTTTTCCCTATTGATTTGTCTTCGCCTTATTTAATTTGAAATAAATAATTGTCTTCGGCATTGGGCTGTTTGTATTGTGTGCTTTGGGCTGTTGTCTTTTGCCGTGTGCTGTGCAACAACAACAGTCTTAAAGTCCCCTGACAACGCTATCTGTTTTTATGACTTGGCGCTCCTGGCCTCGGTGATCAGCAGTGGACAAAAACAATTTGGACGTGGCCTCGAATTGAAAATAGGGAAAAGTAAATCCCTCGACAAGTGGTGGAAAAAAGGAAAACAAATTCCCGGCAAGAGAAGAGCCGAATCAACCGACTGGACAGCTATTTTGTAAACGGGTAAAGTAAATCCCACAATTAGACGAGCCATAGCGACATTTTCTGTAAAGGGGAGACAAATCCCTCAAATTTCAAAGGGTTGTCGACAAAAAGGGTGAACAAAAACCCGGGAAACAACTCGAGGAGCAGACGAACAAGGCGGAATTTTTTTTCTCGAAAACGGGAAAAGCAAATCCCTTCATCACTTCAAAATCTCTGCATTGTAAAAGGAAAGTCGTGAAACAAATCACGCAAATCCGACGGAAAAGAAACAAAACCGGGAAAAGTAAATCCTATTTCGACATGCAGCAACTTCGCCAAAACAAAACATCGGACAAAGAGAATTGCATGGAACTGCCGCAAAAACAAGGACAACAAATTGGCGCGTTGGAATTTGTCATCACGATGGAGCGACTTCCCGAATTGAATGGAACGGAAGGACCCAACAAAATACGGAAAATTTTCAAAAAATTTTCGTCAGCAACCGAAGAATGGACGGAAAGTCGCCGCGTTTCGGCGCTGGAAAGCAAAATCAGTGGAAAGGCAGAACGCGCTTTTGACACCGCCATGAAACATCGCCCGGAAAATTTTAACGAACTTTGCCGCAGAATGGAAGATATTTTGAGCGAATGGGATTGCACCGAACTGCGGGCTTTCAATGAATTGTGGGAGGGAGTGAAACGAAGACCGGAAGAAGCGTTGGACGAATTCGCGGAACGACTTTACGGGATTGTCGAATGTGCTTACCCAGGTTTGCCGCCCAATTTTGTCAACGATTTTGCGATGAAGCTCCTAATTCGTGCCATGGGAAATCCAAGAATTTCGGCTGGATTGGAGTTAGCGCGCCGTCCAGGCATGAACTTCGACAGCTTCGTCGCTCTCGCAGTTCGAGCAGAGGCAGTGCAAAAGGCCACGAAATGAAAATTTGTTGAAAATCGGTAAAAGCCTAAATATTCCAAATGGCCATCGCAAGTGTGCGCAAGAAGCTGCCTCGGATGCATTTTTAAGGCCAGGTCAAAAGTCGGAGACCCGTTTTGACCGTTGCTTTTACCGGAATGCCGCTACGAATGTGCAGTGACCAAGGACAAATTGCCGGAGAATGGCGACACTCAGATCGAAGTGCCAATAACAAATGTCATTGCCGAATTGCCAAAATCGGAAAAACAAGGATGGAACGAAGTGCTAAAAAAGGCCAGCTTTGACCTTGAAAAAGTACGCGTGACGACCATCCACCGCAAGCCACAGTTGATTGAAAGGCCAAGCGTGATTGTGGGAGACTCTTCGGCCAAGCAATTGCTCAAAATTTGGCCTAAATCACAATTTATTGGCACTGAAGAAGGCTCCATCACCGATGTGATCAAAGAATTTGACAGCGTAATTTTGTCATCAAAAGTGAAGGCCGTCATTGTAATGATCGGAAGAGACTCGATCAGAGGCGGAGAAACAATCGAAAATGTGATGGAGAATGTGGGGAGACTCGAGCAACTGTTGAAGCGCTCCAGCCATGCATCTGTGTTTTGGCTTCCGCCTCCTTTCATCAAAGAGAAAATGATCGAATATGAAGAGCTGATCATACGGATGAAGGAACACTTTGGAACGCGCCAAGGCAATGTAAAATTTGTGACGACAACGCCGGCGGGACGATCAGTGCTGGAACTGTGGCGCTATGGTTCCGGATTCAACACCGACCATGTGTTCAACGACGGCAAAATGAAGGAAAAAGGCCTACTGGTTTTGAGGGCCTGGGTGATGTCCCAAATCAAAGGGATGCCCAAGGAGGACGAAAAGGAGGAGTTGGGACCGAAAAAGATTGAAGAGGGGAAAAATGGAGGGATAAGCACAGCTGAAAGAGGCCGTGGACAGTTCAATCAGCCGGGGTTTCGTGGGGCTAGGCATGTTCACCAGCAATTGCCGTATCGCCGTTCGTTTGTGCGGTCATTTCCGAGTCGCCCTAATTTTGGAGCTGATCTCCGTTGATCTACACCTCACCATCGCCTTTCGTGTAGCCGAATTGCACTCCCGATTCGCCAAGCTCTGTGGACATCGCTTTTTCAAAGGGCGAGGATGTGATATTAGTTAAATCATTTAATTCTCATTTGACTTAATTTTATTTAATTGTTTTTCTTTCTCATTTTGTCCGTTTGCTTTAAATTGTATTTCCCGCCATTTTATGTTTACTGTATTATCGATTGTTTTCTGCTGTTGACCCTTCACCATTTCACTTCCCTTAGTCAGTCGTGGTTGTTTTATGATTTCTTTGGTTTTTGTTCTTCTGCTGTGGATTTTATTTGCTGCTCCGGACTTTTAATTGTAAAAGTAAATTGTTTGGATTTGGTTTTGGATAATTGGTTTTGGATTTGGGATACAATTCCCCCATTCCCATTTGGCTAAGTGAGTGTGGGCTTCATCTTCTTTTTGTTTACGACGGACGGACTAATCTTTAATGAGGATACAATATGTAAGTTTACTAATAAATAAACTGGGTTTTCAGTCGGTTATATTCTTCTTCCTTATGGTGACTCCGGAAAAAGAGTTTTTAGAAAATATTATTATTTTATTTTTCTTGCAATGGAATTATCTGGCTAAACAGACGTAAATTTGTCTAATTTTGAACATAAATTAAATTATTAATATTTTTTTTTTGTTTTATTAAAATCCCCAAATATCGGATCCCCAAATGTCGTACGGTCCCAAAATGTCGGGTCCCCAAGTTGTAAATCCCCAAAAGTCGGGTAGCAAGAATGGGCATTTTAAATTTTTCATATAATCAATCCATAAAGGTTAGATCCTAAGGAAAGAAATGTTTTAAATTTGTGTTTTTATGTGTTTCAATCTTATTTATTTCATTTAAAAAAATCTTTAATTTAAATTCATCATAATTCTCTCTTAACTAACTAAACAGCAACTTTTTTTAATATATATTTTATTCAATTATAATTATTGAATGTTTTGTTAATTTTATTTAATTAAAATTTATAAAATATTTTTTTATTTAATATTTCCACTTCTTTTATTTTTTGAAAAATTTTAAAAAATCCATATGGTTAAAAATTCATGATTTTAAGAATATAAATAATAACAATTTTAGTAAACTTTTTAATTAGTGAAAAATATTTGTAATTATTCATAATAATGTAATAATAATGTTAAAAAATTCAAACAAAAATATATTTTGTAATTTAGTATATGAATAATTTGAAAATTGATACCAGGTAATTAAATTAAACATAATTTTAGCTATTATTCCGTAAGGATAATCAAAATAATAAAAAGAATTGTGAGAAAAAACTAAATGCAAAATATCAATTAAAATTTACTCAACTAAAAAAGAAGAAGCTTTAAGGAATTTGAATGTTATTAAAAAAATAATATGATTGTAATATGAAAACAAGTTTTTAAAAAATCGAAGGTGATGGCAACAATAAGTGCCTGAATAACATGGGTAATTTTGATTTAGAAAAAAGTGAAATAAAAATAATCAAATATGCAACAAAATTATAAAATTCACTTATACAAAGTAATTTCAAATTCACTTACAGTTTATAAAAAAATAATTAAAAGAATTAGCAACTTATAGAAAATACAAAAGTAATATTTAAATAAATTATTTTAAAATAAGATTATTCAAATTATCGTACACTAACAATTTCACAATAAAGAAGAAACCATTAATTTAATTTATGAACTATTCACTAGCAATCAATCAAATAGCCTATGACGCGGCAAAAAGCAAGTGAAATTCATTTTTAGATGAAATAAAGAATATTTTTATGATACTAAATATGTAAATTCAAAAAAAGATAAATTAAAAAAAAAATTCAAATAATTATGTTGCTGGAATTTTCGAAATAATAAGAAATCGTAAACAATAATTAGTATTCGCCTAAATATATATCATATTTTAAAACAAGAAAATAATGGTAATAAATTTAATAATAAAACTGTCAAAGATTAAAAATAAAAAATTTTAATTAAAAAATAATATCTTGGGTTAAAAAACAAAATTATAATTAATTCTCAATAAAGTATTAAAATCTTTTTATATTCATATTTTTCAATAAGAGAATAAATGGAGTTAATTATCGTTACATTAAAAAGCAATAAATATTATTTTGATTATTTATTTTATTTGTGTATTTATTTAAACTAAGAAAAAAAATTTCCTAATTATTCGAATATTTAAACATTATAAATTATTATTTGCATTCTATTACAAGAATTAATTATTGATTTGCTAAGATGCGTCTGAGATCTTTCGTGTTTCGTTCGCTGAAAATGAAGGTAACTTCAATTCGGAAGCCATTAAAATTAACTGTTAAATAAATATTTTCTTATTGTGTATTAGATTTTAAATTACATAATTTTTTCCCCATTTAATGAGTTTTTTAGTATTTCTTTCAATAATTGATGAAAAATAGGGCTCTTTAATATGTATAGTTTATTTAAAAGGTATTTAGTTTATTTAAAGGTGAATTAATATTTTAATTTGATAAATAAATTTGTTTAATTCAAATCGAATATTTTTTAATTATACGTTGTTTTTTCATGTTATCAGACAATAATTAATTCATATAAAATATTTGATATTTTAATTCATTTACAATTATTATTAATCAAAAAATTGGTGTATTATTACTTTTTGCTAAATTGTCTTATAAATTATTTATTTTATTAGAAATATTATTATTTTGTATTGGTTGTGTCGATCTAATGCGAGTGAATTTGTGAAGTCTTTTTAAATATTTTCATATTTTAAATTATATAATTATTAATTTATTCCCATTTAATGAGTACTAAAATTAAATTAAATTCTGTCTCGATACGGTTTACTTTAATTACTATTTTTATTCTTTAATTCAATGAAATAGAACACATATTCACTATTTAATTATTTCTTTTTTTATATAAATATTCCATAATTAAGTATAAGTATTTTTTTTAAGCCTTTAGAGATTTTTCACAAATTTTTATTTAATTTCTTTTCTTTAAAATTATATTAGAGTATTTCTTGTGATTTTCCTATCTTTAAATTATTTAACCATTATCATTAAATCTTGTCAGCCAAATATTGTCCAATTTCTGGGGGGATTATCTATTATCGCCGTTATTATTTGCTAGAATTGTTTGTTTAAAATGATATAAATAAAAAATCTTAAACATTTGTTTCAATGGGTTTTTTCTATTAAAAATTAAAACAGATTGAATTACTGTAACATGTTTTAGCGGTTAGCCGACATTTCGGACCAAATGTCTTGGTTGAATTTTCTAAAAACAACAAAAAGTAAAACAATTTTTTTTGAAAATTCGATGACCTAAATTGTTTTATACCAAAGTAGACTTATAGCAAATTAATTTTACTTTGAAGTATTAAAATTTCTTGAAAATGCATTCGTATTTTTTTCTTTTTTCGACAATTCAACCTAGACATTTGGTCCGCAAATGTCGCACTACGCCATTTTTACGTTTATTACATGCATTTTTATTTAAAAATTTTCAAAAAGCCAACACTGAAAATGAATTAAATAAATTTATACTTTTTTAATTGAATTCTATGTTTGGTTATAAAAATGTAGGCATTCCGTTTATTTAATTGTGTATTAATATTTAATTTAGTGTTATTATTCTTTATTACTTTTTTTGACATTTTTACAAATTAAACTTTGATTTTTTTTTTGAGTTTCTATTATATTTATAGCATTAACATTAAAATATATGCGAATAATTAGGAAATGTTTACTAGTTAAATACTAAAATAAATAAATAAATAAACAAATAATTTTATTGCTTTTTAAATATTTAAATTAAAAAAATCATTTATAAAATGAAATAAAATTATTTTATTGATTATTATTAATTAATTCCATTTGAAAAGATTATATTTTACATTTCATTATAAATTGTGCTTTTAATTAAATAATTGCTTTACTAATTTAAATATTAACTTTCACATAACTTGTTGTGAAAGGTTTTTTCTAATCATCGTCCGCATTCGTACGTAATTTTTGTTTTGATTATATATAATAGTAGATATATTATCTAATCTAATTATTTATGTATATGTATAAGAATATTATTTTTATTGTATTTTATTATATTAGTTATCAATTATTAAATTTACAAGTTGCATGACCAAGGAGCAGCTGTCGGAGAGGCGGAAAATGATCGAAGAATGCGCGAAGAAAAGACAGGCGGACAACGGTGATTGGGTGATATATGCCAATCAGGTCGTGCTGAGACAGGACATTGACCATATTCGAAAAAATTTTTAAATTGTCCAACCAAATCACTGCAAATTACCTATAATTATTACCCAAAAGTACAAAAATTTTTCCGGTCAGTAAAAAATTTTTACCAAAAATTAATCATCCAAATTTTTTAATAAAAAATAAAGGGAATGTTAAATGCTGTCTAGTAAACATAAGGTCAATAATGAATAAAATCGATGAAATAGCACTTATTTTAGAAACAGAAAAAATTGACATTCTTTTAATCACTGAGACTTGGACCAAAGACGGGGAAGAAATCAATTTTTGCCCTTGGATAAAAGATAATTACAATTATATTTTTTCATCAAGGAAATCAAAAACTTGTGGGGGCGGTTGTGGTATTCTAATCAGAAAAGAAATTGGATTTTTTACTAAATTTTCGGATTCAAAATTTAATTCTGAAATCTTAGTTATTCAACTTCAAAATTTACAGTGCATCAGATTTGTTTTGGTGTATAGGCCACCCAAAACAACACTCAAACAAACAGAAAATTTGTTTAAATTTTTGCAAAAATTTTTTAATGAAAATGCAGTAACTTTAGGAGATTTTAATTTACCGAATAAGGATTTGGTATGGAAAAATGGGCATCCCTA